>JAPVCB010000038.1:1073497-1105516 GCA_029606185.1 Paecilomyces formosus
ACCAAGACATAAACTAGCAAACTCTTCTAGAGAGAACGGAGCCGTCCTCGTTATGTGCTCAGGAGCATTCTGTACGTAGTTCGATAACACAGTCCGCAGCCCTCTGGAGGGTGAGGAACGCCCTGTTCGTTTCCATCTGTAGAATTCAGGTAGAGTATGAGATGAGCGAGGGAATCACTAAGAGGTTATTGAAAATGAGATCCCTTGACCCACGGAAATATGACAATAGTCGGAAAGCACCTGTGCAATGGGATCAGCTGTGGTATATATTGCGTTGTTGGCTGAACGGATGATGAAGAAGAATTCCTGAGTAGCCACCATAGGTCAATATATATTAAAAAAAAATCAAAATAAAAAATGGAAAACAGCCACGGAAGGCAGCGTCCGAAGGCCAGCCTGCTTGCCATGTTTCGTTCGATGTCGAGGGAGGAGAGCCATGCAGACTCTCCTCCACCATACCAACAGGTATTGTTGTAAAGCAAGACCACAAGTTATTTTAGATCATCCATCAATCTCAGGGCCCGTCTTCGTTCTATCAGAAAAATGGGCCCCCAAGTTCTGGAAACAGAAACTGTCGATCTTGACCGAACGGTAGCGCAATATTGGCACCACTAAGTTAAGCATGGTCAGTCATAGTTTGATTGGTAATGGAAGAAGATTTACTTACGCCTTCCATTCTGCGAGAATCCTGCTCGTAGTTGAACACAATGTTTGCAGGCCCGGGCTTAGCCATGAAGGCATCACTTGACCTTAAAATTGTCCCGTATGGGATATATGGCTCCACTGCAGAGAATGAAATTTCAGCATGGGTTCACGATCATATAGTGAAGGATGAAGGATTATTCAAATTGTGTAACGTCTGTGAAATGTAGAAGTGGGCTCAGAAAGTGTAGAGGTATTCCAAATATGTTTGATATATGAGTTCGCTGTGTCTTTAAACAGAACAGAAACGGAACAGTGGCAGGGGAGACGTCTATCTTTTCTTTTCAGTGCAGTATATTCAAAGACGAAGCATGTCCCAATATATCAGCCCGCGAAGCCATGACGACTGCGAGTCATCGTTGAAGGGCACACATTTTCTGGAAGGCCAGGACCTCCCTTGCTTCCCCAGAGGTACATAACGGCTCTTTTTGCCTATTTCTGGAAAGTATTAAATTGAAAACGCTTATAAGTATGATCAGAATCGATAGGGGTCTCGATCTGAAATCATAAAAAGCAAAATTAATGAAAGAGATGATCTTGATGGACAACAGACTGGAGAGTCTAGGCATCCGGGGTTATGCACGCGGTCAGGATATCATAGGATAAATATTCAAAGCCACAAGACAACAAGCATCCGTTGGTGGATGCAGGAGGAGCCCGCCGCAGTCGACAGGCGAAGCACGCCCTGCCTTTCTCTTCTTTTTTGAAGAGACAGCAAATATTTCTCCGCCAATCTTCCTCCATCGATGCCGATTTATACAAATTATAAGTTGACAGATAATTAGGCCGCATCCGTCGTTGGTCGAGCCCACACCCCAGCCACCATCGACAGGCGAAGCACACATTAGTGGCAACACATTAGATACCACTAATGTGTGCTTCAGAGATAAATTTAATTTATCAAAAGTTTGCTTTTAGTACTTCCAGTTTGTACTCATGCAGTCATGAGAAGAGAAGACAAAGCAGCATTCGTCGTTAGTCGAGGCCTGAGCGGCCATCGACAGGCGAAGCACACATTTCTTTTCCTTTTCGGAAACGGTAGAAAGCAGAGGGAGTACTTTTCTAGCAGCCTCGACATGTTCAGCTACAAAGAACTTTAAAACCCAATGGTGAGGCAGGGTTCCATGGACACCAATCAGGAATGTTGTGACCTGAACCTGCATTCTAGCCCCCGTACCTAGGCTAGCAACGCGGCCGGCTGGAGGTAACGAGGTAGAGTCGCATATATGCGCTGAAGAAAGACAAAAGAGTGTTGGCCACAGCGATTCTGTGCCCAATATCCACGCCCAAGCAGTTCGATCTCTTTCTTCGCTCCTCTTCATCAGACAAGCAGAGGCCGGAGCCGCCATTTTTGGCGATCTGCGCCGGTTTAGAAGCCAGACTGAGCTGGAGGAGTCGGTACTCCGGCGCAGCTTTTCTCATAAGTGGCTGCTATATCTCCATGCTAGAAAGAATATTAGACACCACGGTTGTGTCTTACCATTGGGATCTAAAGTCATGGTCTGAGGAATAATGATATAAAAGATGTGTGGTGGCACATGGTCGTAGTGAGGCCCAGTCCTCGAATCTACTTCAAAATTAAACACACTCAATATAGAAAGATTATTCAATCCTCAATGACTTCTTGGGCATTTCTGAAAAATCCCTACTATATCTCCCGAACACAATGTTCAATGTTATACCAGTCACAAACAGGTCCCAAGAGAGAAGAGGTGACGGTGAGGAGCTCATCTTCCCGCCAACCTGTCCCATTACGTGGGAAAAGTAATCGCTCTTACTTTTGCGTAAGTCGACTCCGAGTACTCTTCCGACTTATGGGTAATGAGCAGTACCCGATATAATAATGAAAGCAATTTTGCTTCTCAGTTAAATATCATATGAAAAACGGCCGCCTCAGAGGCACACCTATGCCAAGTCAAATTGAAGACAAGAATACTCCGTGAGTTTGTCTTCCGCAGTTTCAGTCCTTGAGTCATCACTGATCGAAGCAACCATTTCTACCCATCGTACAAAAGATTCCCCATCCGTGATAAGGTCTTATGTTTGGAATAATTTGTCACAACAGTCACATAATGGTAAGAAATTGTACAGTTTATCGTTCAACCCATAAGTGTGGAAAGTGAGGATATACTGACAGGCAAGGGTATAAAGTGTATACAAAAGAGGATCTGTAGACAAGAAGCTACCCTTCTTCCACTGGACGTCGGGGAACTGGGTGGAGGGGCTCTGTTTGTCCCATGATGAGACTATGGGCTCAGCTGAGCTCATGGCGTTCAGTATAGTCGCGACTAGGATGTCAAACTTGAAATGAATGTGCGAACAATATATGTAAGAATTAATCCAAATTCAGACGCCGGCCGTCGGCGATGACTACCCTGGGATTTTTGCCACACCCATGGAGGAAGAAGAAGCGAATAGTTTGTGGAGAAGTGATGTCTCCGACGGACGGTTTGTTTGAGTGCTGGCTTGTTCGAGGACAAGAAATACAATATCGAGTTATAAAAACACAGCACCCCTCTCGTGGTCCGGGAACAGAGAGCATCCGCTCTGTATGTTTAATAGCCACATGGTTATACAGGCAGGATACCAAAGAGAACGATATAACATTCACAGCATGGCTCCGAGCGATAGAAGACAGACCTTTCTCGCTGGCAAAGAAAATTCCATGCACCATGTTTCGGTGGGCTCTAACGGGCAAGCCAAGAAATATGGAGTAGACGCAGACAGTATGTCGTTGCTGTCCCTCTGGGCAAAATAAAGACAATGTATATAAGAACTCCCCAGGACATGTAAGCGAACGCAAATGATAGTTCAAGCAGGTATCATAAGCCAACCCACTTGGATCAAGGATTCGGTGCAGGAAATAAAACTCTTCTATCTGAAGAAACATTCATGCCATAAAAATGCAACATAGACCCTTCCTCTTCTTCGAAGGCTCTGTTGTCAGACGTCTGCGAGATCTGTGTAAAGAGCAGCAAGCACGGCACCCACCCTGTGGGTGCCACATCCTCTTTGGACGTGACTGCAGTATGCAGTTAAAGAGAGGAGCAATGTGTCGTGGAGTATTTGCTTTTTCTGTTTCTTCCTTCTCTGTGAGACTTTGGCAAGCACGGCACCACCTGTGGGTGCCACATCCCCTTTGGATATCATTGCAATTGTGCAATTGATATAGAAGCTAAGTGACGTTGAAAATGGAGACTTTCCTGTTCGCTCTCAATGTGAGAGTTCAACCAGCACGACACCACATGTGGGTGCCACATCCTCTTTGCATGTTCTCCGATGGCGAGGGCACCATTTATTCTCTTCAGCGTGCGCTTTCGCCATTTCTCTGGGCAGTCCCAAACGGGAGGAACGCCCTTGTTGTATGCCCCCACGGGTGCTATTCTCTTCCTCGATGCTCTCCCCTCCTCGGGTTTTCCTTCAGGAATCTTGGGAAACACACCCCATGGGTGCCACATCCTCTTTGAATACCCCCACTGGGTCCCCGGCTTCCCCCGGCGAAGAGATTGTACAAGCCTGGAGATTCGAGTCATTCTAGCTCCAGTTCCTTTGACAAAAAGAGATATACGCAAAGAGTTTAAAAATTACACCCACATCGGTGCTCTGTCCTTGTTCATTCTCAGATGCAGGAGAGTTCTGCGGGAGGAGACATGTCAAAAATTATGTATATGGCGATACCATTTGGTAAAAAGACGACAGTATGGAATAAAATTTATCAAAATTATCATCAGTTGGGGCAGCATCTTGCGCCGTCTTCGGCGTCTAAGTTTATAACAAAGTATATAACAATCACCGGGACCATCAAATTATTGGTCGATATCACCGGGGAACGACACGTCGTTGAGGCAGAACAAGATGAAGGTGGGCAACCAACCAACCGCGACGACGGCTAAAAAAGAAGACTAGTGAGGTAGGGCAAGGCATCATCAACACCGAATGCCACTCTGGGTATGGGTATCCCAGTCTCTAAATAAACGACCAGGAATATAAAGCACAGTTCGGGGATGTGGACAGTCCACCGGATGAAAGATAATCCCTTGCACATGCATGTACATAGATGTACGACAAATAGGCAGTAGAACAAGCGATATATCAACAAAGGAGCGAGGACGCAACCATATAACCATTTGATAAATTGCTTAATCCGAGGAACGGAGGAGCGCAACCCATGGAACGGGTTCAATTTGTCCGCCCCCGTCCCCTCTGCACAGAGTGTACTCTTCTCTCGACGATATGCAGTGCAAGATGGGTATTCTGTACACACAGTGAGCAGGAAAGTCCACAATAGACTTTCACCCGAATCAAAGTTTTTTATAAAGTTCAAAACTTCAAGTATAAATACCGCGACCAGCAGTCCCACTGGTTATTGTTTCAATCCTGGTGTCCCTGCATGCTCGGAACCGGCAGATCTTGTCTCTGATCATCCTCGGTCGACAACAATAAATAAATTCGCCAATCGTCCTTGATACATCAGCAGTAAGTTCGTTCGCGTGATTAGCGCCGCTTTCTGCCGCCAAGGCCACCAGAAACGAGTGTCGTTTTTAAGGGACGACGCCCTATATCAAAAACGGGCAATATCGCTTCCACTCTCCTTTTGACCTTGCCCACTCTGGAAGCGACATAAATAAACGTGCTGGATACTCCGACTGTATAAATAATTCAAGAATAGTCCTTCCCTAATGGCGAATATTGGGGAAGCAGGAGATGAACGTAGGGAAAAGAGTATAAAAATAAAGTCAAGGCCCGATTCGAAGACCCGGCGACGCAACTTCCCTGTCTTTTTAGAGGTTTTATTTGAACACCAAAATCACGTGAAGATGGTGGCCAGAGTGGAGGATAAGATATTTACGGAAAAAGAAGGCATGTCCGAGTTCAGAATGAAGAAAGGGCCCAACGATGGGCAATTACATCGCTACTCCGGAGTGAAGATAGCTGGGCATAAGTCTAAACTGAAGGCGTACTGCCTCATTAGCACACTCTATCCCACACACGCAGACACCACAGATGAGGCGATCCTGAAGGCGGAGGCGACAAGCAACTGACAAAAGAGAGGCATAGTTACCTGGGTCATGGGCCCGCCACAACAAACCAACTGTGGTCTGGCTCCGGCAGCGAAGGGCCACAAAGGATTGTATACTTTGTTAAGAATACTCTCTGTGAGAGAAGAAACTATAGGAAGCTATCCCCGCACCCAGGGCCGCAGATAGTCCCCGGGGGGTTACACTTAGTTATAACTAAGGCTGAATTATGCAGTATCCAAAGATAACAAGTCATCATTCATGATGAATAGAAAGATGATAATTTGATAAAGCGATATCAATCTCTATAATACAAAAGGCAAGTCCTAAATGATATGACAAAGAGCCAGTGCCGCAATACTGACGATGCTCACAATATATGTATACATATATACGTAGATACAAATATCTAAAACTGTTCGGAAAGCCACAAGACAATCATGAATAAAGACATAATATATATCAATCCGGTCAGTTTGGTTCTGCGAAGAAGATGAGAAAGAAAAGAAATCTGCCCAGGAAAGGACAGGGTATTTATACTCCTTTGTCTACCCCGCGCAAGCAAACGGTGAAGGACTACATGGGAGTCAATATCGCTAAGACCCCACTTGTGCATGCTTTCACCGTCGAATCTAGGCGAAATAGTTGAAATCACCGTATTCTATGCCTCTTTCACTGATATATTCATCGTATGGCAGGAAAAAGGCTGTATAGTTAATTATATGACGCATTTTGCATAGTTCCATACTGCAAAAGTATACGGGCGGCGCCGAGAAATATACATAAGTTGACGTCACTACCAGTCACCACCTATATGCACGTGGATGTGGCAGCTTCACTCGGAATACAGATTCCCCATGTGGACCAAGGCCACTGCAATGACTGGCTATTATGGAGCCAAATGGGCGGCGTAGTCCTGATAGGATGAATTATGTACAGATATCAGGACCAAGTCCAGTATTCAGATATTAGTTATAGCTACAGAAAGATTACTGTTGACGGCGGAAAGCACTGAGAGCTGGCTCCGTAGATACAACGTAAGAAGATAGATATCTACTACATAAGCGTAAATTATATAGAACAGAAAGAATATCCCCAAGACGGCAACATATCAAAAGGTGCCAAAACTCCGAGCCATCCTGGGGGAGACCAAGTCCTCAACGAAGGGTATTAGACTCGCATCCGTAGCGCCGAAGGCTTACAGCAGCCAGCTGAAGATGTTGAAGCATCCCCAGAAGTTCTCAACACCGAGAGAGCCAGCGGGCTTCCACGCCTCGTTAGCGTACTCGAAGAAGGCGACCTTGTTGCCGATCTCCTTCTCGATGGCGAGAATGGCAATGGTCTGCTCAACGGTGTTGGCAATGGCAGCGCCAAGGCTGTTACCCTGGCTAGGCCAGCCAGACTCACCAACCCAACCGTCGCTCTTGCCAGGGCAGAGACCGTTGAGCTCGTCGAGCTCAGACTTGACGAAAGAACCGGCACCGAGGGCGGAGATAGCACCGTTGAAGTAGGCGTAGGAGTTGACGACGGGCTGGTCGACAACCTCGCACAGGGTGGAGGAGTACTGCTGCCAGATGTTCAGGGTCTCAGCGAGGGTAACCATGCCAGTGTAGCCGGCCGCGACGAGCTGGGACTTTCCAGCCTTGACGAAGCTGACGAGGCCGCTGGCGTCAATGGCACCACCCTGGATAGCCTCGTTGCCGAGAACGATGGCGTCAACGAGATCCCACTGACCCCAGGCGATGAGGTCCTTCAGCTGAGAGTAGGCAGAAGAGATACCGCCGCTCTCAATGTAGACACCAGGGATCATCTTGATGTTGTTCTGGCGAGCAGCCTCACCAACGTACTGAAGGGTGTTGCAGTCAGTGGAGTAGACACGGACAGCAGAGAATCCCTTCTTAGCAATGTCGGCAATCTCCTGGCTGATGGTGCTCTGAGACTTGCAGCCGCTGTCGTTGGTGTAGATACCGTAGACCATGGCATAGCGGTTGCTGTTGCTGCCGGAGGAAGTGGACGGGGTGGCAGAGGCAGAGGGAGCCGCGCTAGAGCTGGGAGTGACGCTGGGGGTGGAAGAAGTGGCGATGGCAGCAACACCAGAGACAGGGCTGGAGGTCGCAACAGCGGGGGCGGAAGACGGGGTGGCCGCGGGGGTGCTGCTGGGCAGACCAGTGTCGAAGGGGCAGGTGTAGGTGTAGTCGGTCTCAGTGACGGTCACAACCTGGGCAGGGCGAGGGTAGGTACCCGGGGTGATGGTGGCCGGGGTCGGGAAGACAACGACGGTGCTGGAGGGAACGGTCGTGGTGAACGGAGGGACGACGGTGTAGGTACCAGCAGCCGGGCAGGTGTAGGTGGTGGTCTCAATGACGCTGGTGACGGTGCTGCCGGTGGGCTTCACGGTGGCATAGGGGCAGGTCACCACGGTGGAGGTCTCAACAATGGTGGTGACACCACCGAGAGTGTGAGTACCGCTGGGGACGGAGGTGGACGAGGCACCGCAGACGGTGGTGGTGTCCTTGACCGTGATAGTGGTCTCGGGGATGGTGAAGGTACCGGTGCTGGGGAAAGTGGTCACCGAAGGAGTCGGGAGCTCAACGGGAGAGCTGGTCGGCGCCGGGCTGGGCGCAGGAGAAGAGCTGGCCTCGACGGTGACGGTGCTGTAGCTGGTCGAGCTCTGGGTCTGGGTGACCTTGCTGGTGGTGACCGGGCTGACCGCAGGGCTGCTCGACGGGCTCGGGCTTGGGCTGGGAGAGACAGAGACAGCGGCGACAGAGGAGGGGGCAGCCGACGAGGGGGCAGGGTGAGGCACCACTGTTGCAGTCAGTATACTGTGTAATTGTTTGTGTATATGTTGCATCCAGATATCCATCCGCATTTGAGTTCTTTGTTCCCGTTCGCCAACATTTGATAATGCGCATCCAGCTCCACCACCATCCTGTGATACTATAGATCAAGAAAAAGGGGCAACTCACGGGTGGGGGATCCGTAGTAGGTGATCACCTTGGTGGTGCAACCACAGGTCTCCTGGGCATCAACCAGGCCAGAGACTCCGGTTCCCAGAGCACGGCGGTGGTGGAAGGCCTCGTGGCCGTGACGGCGCATGTGGCCATCGGCGAGGGCAGAGCCCATGAGGGCCGCTGCGGCGGTGAGGAAAGCTCCCTTCATACTGGCAATACCGCAAGTGAAATTAAAGCTGACAAGGAAAAGGCAAAAAAGGTCCTGGTAGGCTTCTGAATCGGAGGTACTGTCGTGAAGGAATAAGGAATGCCCGCTGAACGAGTGAAGCGGTGGTCAAGGATCTGAAAGAACGAACTTGCGGAGGACGCAGAGCCTTGGGAGATCCGGAGAAGAAACAGAACAGCGCAGCGCGAGGGGAATCCGCGGTAGAAAAAGGACGAGTTCAGGGGAGACGGTCTGGTGGAGGGATCGCAGCCATGGGGGCAGGGGGCCCGTGGTGGCTGATTATTGTCTCCTTTGGTCGCGGCACATCCCCAGATCGACTAAATTAGGAGCCATGGCGGCCATGCCCGTCCATCCTCGAATCCTCTGGTGGATTGATTGTGGGAGGATGGATGGTCAGGGGAGCGGCCTTGCAGACGCTCTACAGCACGCTTGTTGCACGCCGTCGCTGGGCGTTGAGCGCCGGCTCGTCGTTCGCCTCCACCGGCCAGGTACCCGGATGGTATTATTGGATGCGATGCGAATTAGTGCTGCTGCTGTTGTTACCTGCAAGGTTCAAGTGCGAGAGGGAAAAACGAGGGCCAGCGTCGTGTCTGGTCGCCATCACCGCCTCGATTATTGTCAATTAATTACCACGTCTCTTCTCTGTGCGACCTGCTTGGCGGGCAAACTCGTTCGACACCATCTGAGCCTCAGATGGAGACTGCCTGAGACTGCAGGCCAGTCTGGACCTCAGGCCAAGTCTCAGTCGACGGACCGTTAGTCGAGATAGTCTAAGACGAACATCCCGTTGCTTGCGTTGCGTCGCTCTCGATCCCTCGGGCTAGTCACAAGCGCTGGAGGCGGGCATCAACGGTCGAGGCGTGTCTAAGATGGCCTCCCAGGAGAAGCAAGCGGTAGCATTGTTCAACTCTCTGTCTCTGGAAAATACGGATAGAAATCACAGGCTAATGAGAATCAATCCCCTGGAGACCACGCAGGACCCGTGTCTCCGCAGTCTTAGGCCAAGTCTATCTCACTCTCGCGCTGAGCCGCTTTTCCTGCTCGGGACCTTAATTTCCGGCGATCGTCCTGAGTTTCAGCTTAAGCCTCGAATAGTCCCAACTCTAGTCTGCCGTTCTTCCATCCATCCCAACTGATCGCGAGATTAACTAAATTAAACCAACTCTTCAAGACAACACACCGTTGCGCTCGAGCTGCCAGCCGCACGTTATGCTGTGCCGTGCCTGATAGATTCGCAGAGGGACATGGCATATTTAACCGCCTGCAGTGATCCAGTGATACTACTCTCCTCCTTATGGTACCGTACACTGATATGTCGAGATTAATATTGCCGTCTCCGCTGCGTTCCGCTCGCTAAACCCTCGGGACTTCCGTACGGATAGCACAATAGTGGCCGTTGCGAAGCGGGGTGTCTGATAAGAAGCCGCTCGCTCAGGACTCAACCCAACAGCGGAGGTTTTTCCATAGCCTGCTTGTAAGGCGACACAAGTCCAGAATGGAAACAAACAATCACTTTTCTAGAAGAACAATCGCGAGACTATGTGGTCCTGTTCGACAGTAGCAGGCGATCTCAGCTGCACGTCAACAAGAGCGCCCACGGCCTGCGAAACAGTGAATCAACCCCCCGAGGCTGAGCCTCTGCGACATCGACCATCCTCTGGTTCTCTGGACGATCATGTCCGGTCCTGTATCTTCACAGTAAACAGTGGTCGACTAGCGACTCTTCACGGTGCACACTGCAGACTTGCCCGACCTGGTCAACCGTCGCTGGATCGGCAGATCCATCACCGTTTAGACCCGAACATCCAAATTTAACTGCTGATAGCCTCTCGTCCTACCATCCAGTCTGAACCGGTGGGACAGCAAATTAGATCGAATCGTCAGAATACTCTCCTCACGAGTGTGAATCTATCTAGCTACTCTAAACGGAATTCTTCCCACCGGTCAGAGATGTACTCTAGATACGGAAGAATCCCCACTCTCGAACAGTATAGTCTAGAGTCGCTCATTCTAAGCGATCTAATGGAAAATGCACTTGCTTCAGAATCTCTTCCCGTTTCGGCCAGGTCGGGGACACCGTTCCAACACATGTCTCACTTCTCAGCTGTCAGACTCGCGGTGAGACAGCTAAGCATTACGTTGGAGAAAAGCAGATTGATTATTCTGCCATCGCACTCTATTCGTTATTATTGAACAAAAGTACCATCATTATTACTGTCCCATCATGCGCAGATAGAACGAGAGAAAACAAAATCCAAAAGACATCTATCGGACTGAACTGCCTATTGAGGAATGCGACTCTAGCAGAGAAGCTGGCGAGACAAGCGGACGGCCGTGTCGGCAAAGCTCAGACTAGATACTTAGAATAGCCTCACCACGTATAACAGAGTACGTGGCCCCTTCGAACATCCGTCTCGGGATCCCGACTATTATTGAGCAATGGAGGACTAGAAAACAAAAAGAATTAGTTTTACCAGCTAGTCCCTCCCCTCTTCGATCCAGCCGGAAAATAAAAGACAGAACTGCGGAATACTCCGCAAGATGCAAGGCCAGCAAAGGGGATGGAACAAACATCCACATGGCACTTGACTTTGACTATTACTCTGCGATCGTTAGCTACTCTGTAATTATTATTGGTTATTATATGGGCAAAATACATACAATAGAATATTTCTACACCAAAAGTTCGTTCGCACGAGGGCGAAATAATCTCTAAGGGTGCAAAGAGAATTCAACTCCTTCCCTGCCCCCTTTTCTTGTATAAGAACATAGACAAACTTTAAACCACCAGCACCACCCCCTTTCAACCTGCTTACGTCGCAACCAAATGTAAGAAATAATGATCGCATGAAACACACGTCTTCTTACCCTCCTTGCTTCAGAAGGGAGTGAGTTTCTTGACTCTATCTCATCGAATCACCCGGCCCTCCCATCGGACGCGAGTCTCGTGGTCCCACTTCGTCGGTCGTAATTCAGCCCCTCGCTGTTCTAGAATGACTTTCGAAGTTCTAATGCCAATACCACGTATCCGTTTATCATGATAGGAATAATTAATAGTAAACATTCAAGTTAATTAACTAACATGCAATTAAAAAATAGCTCAATTCACTATATTTGAATCGCAAGATGTCTGCGTTTTGCGTCGGTGTTTACTTCTTACGTCCATCCGATATATATACAATCGCACATCATCTTTCACAAATATATCGCAGCCCACACCGGATCATAGGAGGAAAAGACAACTCTTACTCTGTAGATACAATGCCCTAACTGTTAGTTAATCACCGTACATCTTTATTAATAGTCTTGTTAGTGTCTACGATCGTTCCATGGTTGCTGGTCATCACGAACTGGGAATATCCTTGTTTCCTTGATTGGTAAAAGTCTATGGAGGTGGATCCTTTGGTCGTTCGTTATGTCCGATTTTGGTGATGTAGATATTTACTGTCATTACTGTCATTATTATGGCATGTCCGCCGTGTGCTCTTGGATTATTTCTATGTGTAAACTCGCCTGTATGTCTATGTCTTCGTGGACTACGTGTTCTAGATACTGAGTCTACGATGCGATCTGCAAAGATCGACTGGTTTGTTGACGCGATAGGGCGATCAAAATGCGCGTCGAAGAAGCAATCATAGATGCGAATTTTTTTCATTAAAATTGCCTTTCTGGATAAAATATTCTAGCTTGTAGTTCTTTTTTTATGTTTTTGTTTTGTCTTTTCTGATCTTCCATTGAGCGACGTCTCGACAAGAGTCAAGTCATTCGGAGTTGGAAGTCGAAGAAGCTTCGAGTCAGGGTAGAATTATTCATGAACCCAGTTGCCCAGGCCATACGTATCCTCCATAATGCATTCTAACTGCGGTGTTGGCAGACCGGATCACTCCTCGTCTTCCTCCAGCGTAGTCTTCGTCGTCAGGTGATAGCGGTCCTTGCCCTGGTGATCCAGTTCGTGCTCGATCGCAAGCTTTGACAAATGCCCGATGATGTTTTCGATCTTCGTGTCGGCCTTGCTCCTGCTCTGTCGACCCAGATTATCCAGCCAAGGAATTGCCGTAAGAACATAATATACCATGGCAATGATGATCGTGACACCGATCGAATACGCCCAAATCACGACAACGGTCACAATATCCACCCAGCCGTCTGCTCTGAACTTCGCATGCGATTCGGGATCGGTGACTTCCCCAGGACCTGATAACCAGCCGAATAAGCAGAATAGCGTTGCAATGATATCCACGCCCAGGATAGCGCCCACTAGCTGCCATGATGGCCAGGTCTTTCCTCCACGCGTCACAAATATCAGCCAGTTTTCTGTCAGGGAAATCTCCAAGAATAAGATCTCTTGGACGGAGCCGAAATTCTGGATGATACCGCCGTTGGGTAAGAACAGTGTTCCGCGAATGACCCAGGTTCCAAGAGCAAGGAGGATTCCTAGCATGACACTGACAACCCATATCTTGGGCAACTGCCATTCCACCGGTCGAAGATCAGAATATGCCTTATCATATGCAACAGCGATTGTGGCAAGGTCGGCAAAGAGTGCTAAGAACACCACCAAGTCCACGACAACTGTTTCGTTGATGATGATCATCGAAGTAACAAGGTAGATTTCCAAATGAAGGCAGAGCGCGATACGATATTGGATATAGGCCTTCATGCGCTGGAAAATCTGCCGTGCGACCTTGACCGCATCGATGATTGTGCTTAATCCTGGTGCCAAAAGCACGATATCAGCTGCTGCTTGAGCTGCCTCCGTAGCTCCTTCAACAGCGATTCCGCAATCAGCTTTCTTCAGTGACGGTGCGTCATTCACTCCATCCCCGGTCATAGCAGTTAGATGGCCTCTGCGTTGAAGCATTTCGACCACCTGATATTTATGTTCAGGGAAGACTTCTGCAAATCCATCGGCTCTCTCCACTAGATCGTGCTGTGCTGAGCCCGCTAAGCCTCCGTGCATCAGTCTCTCCGAGTTATAGACCTTTGTTCCTGCTTACTGTTAGAAACCATTCGGAATTGGGACAGTGCTGTTGAAGTTCTTCGAAGTGGAATTCACCACAAGTGGGACACTCACCTAGTGCTAGCATCTTGCATGTTTCCTTTGCGATGGCGATTGCATCACCTGTCAGCATCTTCACGCTGATTCCCAAGTTCTGGGCTTCGGCAATGGTATGAGCGGTGTCTTCACGGGGGGGATCGAACATCGGATACATCCCAAGCAGTTGCCACGGTTCGCCTTCTTTCTGAACAGCGACTCCCAGAGATCGAAAGCCGCGTCGCGCGAATTCGCGAGCTTTGTCTTGATACATCTTTGCTTGTTCCTCGGAGCTGTCGGTCAATCTTAATATCGCCTTAGGTGCTCCTTTGGCTGCCGTGTAGTGTACTCCGTCAAGAGTGCATTCGCAGGTAATCCTCTTCGAAACAGGGTCAAATGGGCTAAACTTCTCGGTCTTCCATCCTCGTTGTAGAATTTCTCTCGCCTTTGGATATTGCTTGAGCGTGAGGATCGTGACTTTATCAATGGGATCCAAGTTCTTGATGTTATGTGAGGATGCGAGGGCGGCAACTGCCATCATCCAGTTCACGTCCACCCCTTCTGCCACATACGGTTCACGCACACTGAGCTGGTTCGCTGTTAAGGTGCCAGTCTTATCCGAGCAAAGGACATCCACACCCTTGTAATAGGATCAGTAATCACAGTAAAGCATAAACCTGGGACATTCATGAGCTCACCGCTAAACTTTCAATCGCAGTCAATTTCTGTACTATCGCTTTATGCTTTGCGAGATATGCTGCCCCAACTGCTAGGGTCGTAGTTGTAACGACTGGAAGCCCGACAGGCACTCCAATGATAAGTAAGATCAGGGCGAAATGGAGCAGATTCTGCGACGAGTTTTCCGGGGTAGCAATCTTCAAATGGTGGTAGAACCCGCCGATCCACGAAGCCAGGATCCAGAACATCACGAGCACAAGCAACGACGTTCCAATTTGATTCATAATGGCTTTAAAATGCCCCTGGTCCTTTGCGCCCTGAACAAGTGTTGCCGTCTTACCCACGAAGGAAGTTCGAGCACTCGTGATAGCTATTGCGTATGCCTTGCCCCGCTTACAACCGGTCGTATAGTAGCAAACGTCGCCCATGTATTTATCAACCTGACTGAGTTAGGTCTTCCAAAAACGCACAAGAGATAAGTCAGAAGATCTACTCACTGCCAAGGATTCTCCAGTGATGGCTGACTGATCGATTGCCACGATGGAAACCGCATGACTATCGTGATGTCCATGAGCGTCCTCGTCACCGCTCTCAGGCATGTCTTTCTCTTCCTGATCGTGTGCCGCTGAATCCTGCATTTCTTGATATTTTTCGAATCCAGTTGGATCGCCATAAGAACATATAAGACGAACTTCAGCCGGGACCATGTATCCTTCCTCGAGGATAAGCTGTATATCCGCACCAGTCAGTCATGTCAAGACCTTGAATCATGATTAGGGACTCATACGATATCTCCTGGAACAACCTCCCTAGCGAGGATCTCTTGTTCAACCCCATCCCGGATAACATGCGCTCTCATTGCAATATCGCCTTTGAGGCTGGCCACAACATCGGCGGCTTGCTTTTCCTGGTACCATCCGACAGTCGCATTGAGCATGAGGATTCCGATGATGACCCCAAAGTCAACCCAATCGCGAAGGCCTGCTGCTAAAAAGACCGCTAGTTCCATAACTGAATGCAATGTTAGGTACTGAAGCCAATAGACGGTCTCACAGCAGCTACACCTCTCAGATTGTACTTACCATAGAGAATCGGGCCCGTGAAGTATGAGAGGAACTTGAGGAACATGTTTTCTTTTTCGGCAGTCAATTCGTTCCAGCCGACTTTTTTGCGCCTATGCTCGATCTCATGGGCCTTCAATCCCTGCTTTGGATCGGTACGGAGCCAATCATCAGGCACTGTGAAGTTGTCATCACCTGGGCCTGACTTGCGCCTCCATGGCGTAAACCAGCGCCGTTTCTTTGGAGATTCATCATGGGCAGCATCACTGGCTCCATCATGGCTTGATGATGCATAACGAGAGTCACGATAAGTTGAGATGTAACGGTTCAAGGAGCTATACTCATCCAGAGGTCCATCATTTTCGAACGCGATGGATCTCTGGCGTTCAGGACCTACAGCCCCATTCTCTGCATCCTCACTTACAGGTGCCATTGTGTGTACAAGCAAATCTGAAGTTAGATGGTCGAAAGGATGAGTGAGACAGGGAAGGCAGTGAGGGATTTTAACCGATGTTTTTGTATGTGCGAGGCCTTGTGTTTGTCACGGGACAGGATTCTAATGGATTGACAGCTACCGCCTTCATAAAGTACAAAGCGAGAAACCATGCAACACTCTTTATCAGGGCGTGCAAGCTGTGAAGGAGCTCAGGAGCTCCTGTCCACTATCGTCTCTCAATTCCGCCTCTACCGCGTCGATACAGGGATTCTGCGTTCGATCTACGGGATGAGTTCCCAAGACAGACTTCCCGAGAACTGTTCGTGTGATCAACTATTCACATCCATTCTCTTTCTTTTCCACTATGTTCTAGTGTGGGGTTGAGCTCTGTCCTCTCAGCCTTATTTCAAAAGTACAGGGATGGTATGGATTCAGAGGTCGATGCTACACGGTCGCTGAATGTAGCACAAGGTTAATTATCCCCTTATGGACAAAACTAGGACCCCCAAGGCGAATGGATAAGTAACCTTCTCATAGAAATCAAGTGGAAAAGCGGATACTTTTTGACTTACTATCTTCCCATACCTTTCGCCGCCGACGGAAACTATGAGTATCAGGCCACCCCGAGAGTAGCTACTGTCCGCAACCACACCACTGCTACTCCAGCGATAAGGAATTATAAGCAACACCTTCCAGTTACTTCCACATCACTACAAAAACAGAAACTAAGTACCGTGTGATGGTTTCGGATTCTATGAGGCATTTATGTCAGCTGATCTCCTCGCTGGTTGCGTTGTGAGCTCTAGACGGAAGATCGGCTACGCAGCATGCTACCCGCGGATGTCATTCCGTACCTTGGGAGCTATGGACTCGAGCTCGTGCTATGATCTTCACACCGACTGGAAAAGATCCCAGCTGCTGGCGCCATGGTCTATCTTACCCCGCGTCAATGGGCTGTGGAACGATACGGTAAGTGGCTGGATATAATCCGTTACCGGTAACATCCTTGTATACTACCTACAGGACACTAAAGAAAAAGGAGTGTGGTTTCTTGGTCCACCCAGAAAAGAGACTACTCGCGCAGATGTCATGCCGAGAAAGCTTCATAGGGCCCTACAACATTATCGTCCGTCCCTTATAGATAAGTCTTGTAGTGACCGTTTCATATTCAATTATCCAGTGAGGAAACTAATAGATGAATACCCTGAGTTCTTAGACGCCGCATCCCATGTCAGAATGAATACATTATAAGCTGCGGATACATTGTTCTTGATGGTCTACGGAATCTCGCTCGAATGTGCCCCAGATCGACGCGGCTAGACCCACCTCCGCATTCTCTCAACCGTCACTTCGGTACGCGCCCGCTTTCCGATATAGATCTTTACTCCCAATGGTGGAGGATCTTCGAATCCGTCGCGGCATTGGCCGGATGCAAGCCTTTGTCCTCGGAGTACGTCTCATCTCGCACCCTATTCGGCTATGATAATTCTGGCATTTTTTCCCGGGACGAGCGGATCGGACGGCGTGCAGATTGGTCAATGCTTTCGCGTGCGTTGGACATCAGGATGTTAGATGTCGTCTGCGGTCGGAGCCGAAAGTACGCAATATCCAGTGGATTTACCTGCCAATAATCGTCAATAATTAGATAGATTGTGTGATTCTAATAAGGTAATTGTTCGTTTTTTAGTAAATTTTAACCTTAACCAACCGACTTTGGAGATTAACTCTAGCAAAACGAGAAGATATTTCCGCCGGTATGATGTAGGGCATTTCAAAGAGGACATTAGATAAACCAAACGCAGGATCTCTATATCTACTTTTTGATAGATTATTGAACACTCCTCTATGAACTCTATCATATATAATAAAAAAGTATGGACAAAATGAGAGCGCGAAGATGTGAGAATAAATTCCAGACCTTCTGTGGTCAGTTATGAACAACTTACCGGTTGCTAGGAAGTTATGGGTCTATTTATGCAAAGCAAGCGGGAGTTGTAAAGCCTCTAGTCCATCGGAGACTGCCAATCTCCACCACCAACATTGCTAGTGCGACAGCGACACTAGCAACACCGTATATATAAGCGTGTCGTCTCCTAGAGTTGGACAACTCCAATACCCAGGTGCTGACAGTTGTGACGCATCCACAGAACCCATCCATAATCCCTTGCAGCACCTGGCAGCCCGTGAAGCTGCCCCCGCCGAGTGAAGAGCCGATCTGGGCGTGCTGCAGGGAGTATGCCATTCCCAGGATCATGGTCCCACCCACATTCACCACGAATGTCCCCAAGGGGAATGAGGGTATGCGGCTGTTGAGCCTCAGTGATACGTAGAAGCGAAGAAGACACCCGGCTGGCGAAAAGACGAGAGAAAACAACGCAGGACCACGCCATATCTCTGCGTTCCATAAGCTGTTGTCGCTCTGGTAATGCGGCAGGAGGACAACCAGACATATCACGAGAACCCAGGTCAAGGGAGCAATGAGTATAATTAGCGGGTCCAGGAACTGTCGCATGAATTTTGTTGAGACAGGAGGCAAGCAGTGTGCGGTCAGTAGAGCGAAGTGAGCTCCAGCCATTAATCCGGCTAGAGATAGACCGATTTCCGTAATCAGAACAGCTACAACTGCCATGAAACTGTAGCCACCATTTGGGGCACTGAGGTTTGATGGCGGCAACTGGTATATCGATACTTTTGAATATGGCCCATGCGGCGCCGGGATATCATTGGAGATGGCAACAAAGGCGTCGCGAATGAAGGTCGAGAAAGAAGTCAAAGAACCACAAAAACCGGTCGCAAGACCGATGTAGAGTGGAATAGTTTTCTTGTGGACATGATGCGCCTTCACTAAGTCCTCGTCCTCTGCTTCTGAGATAGTAGGGCTGTCCTTTATACCGTCAATGCTAAATAGCCGACGGTCCTCGCTGAGAAAGCCCATTACAAAACTGCCCCCGACATTAGCCCAAAGGACGCTGGTAATAACGGGGGTACCAGGATAGAATGTCAGGGCCTCGATGACCAGCCTCAGTATGGTTCCCGCGAAGGAGAAGAAAATTAGATAAGAGACCGTGTATAGTTTCGTCCAAAACTGTGATGCCTGTCGTTCCTCCGCAATCTTCTCTCTCTCCCCTGAACTGGGTGTCTCGATCTCGTGCTGCTGAGATGCTTCAGCTTCGACACCGGCTCCGTGCGAATGCTTCCTTTCAAATCGAAGATGGTCACTAGATGGGCTCCTCCGTCTTGAAGTATCCGATCTCACATCCTCCAAATATTCATGTCTCCGTATATTATCTTCGCTAGGATCGTATATGGGTGACGGCGCTGCCACTTCATCGAGGTTTGATTCTGCTTCCGGAAAAGAATATCGTTCGGAGGTCCTCGTTGGTGAACGATGTATCTGCTCATATGGGGAGTCGAGTTGCCGGCTCTGCTCTGAGGTTTGATGCTGCCGACTGATCGTAGAATCATCAAGTCGAGGTCGGACCTCGCTTTCGTTTCTGTAGCCACGATACTGTGGTCCTTTCTCTTCCATTTTCGCTCCTAGGTTGGCTTAAGGTCACCTTCCTTAGGATGAAGGAGGGAGATAAAAATAAAAGCACAATGTCCTCGTGGTGGCTTTCTACCGCCCATACAGAAATGTCTGATATTGCCCTAATATCTAAGCCGTGTCTATTGTCCCGGCTCGGGCGGCCCGTGTGATTATCACATTATCAATCCGCGCTCCCCTTTTCCCGAGTCAACAGCGCGATAAATTAGGCTTAAAATAACTGACTCGAGTGGTTACTGAGACTAGACGGCTATGTAGTGGAATAAATTGCATCTGGAAGTGAGGTTAATTCTTGACGGTAACATGTCCAGTGGCACCACTCACAGAACGGTTCCACTATTCCCACAGAGATTCCCATGGTAAATCCATAGTTATTACTGGTAGTATATGTCCATCAATAAAAAGTAAAAGTCGGTTTCTTGCTTCATAAAAGGTCATTTGCAGGTCATTTGCGGGGGTTGTGCTAAACAAGGAAGCGACCATAATGCCTCCTGTTCATAAACTATTTGTCTAGGTTAATCCCGCAGATTAACTGATTATCAGGAGCACTGGAATTATACGGCTATTTCAAACTGTACAGAAGATTGTATCGAGCATTCTTTTCTGCATCTAGAACACATCGCATGATGTCAATTTTGCTGCCCATGGAAGAGCAGATCATGTGACAAAACTGGGAATGTTCCTTTGTGCCACATCGCAAACCGGCAGTGCGACGAACATCAGTATTTCCATGTGTAACATCGTGCAGTAGACGGCAGATGACAGCCCTCAATTCTAACCATGAAGCGACAGAGAGTCGAATTGGCCTGTGAGAAATGCCGTCTGCTGAAAGCAAAGGTCTGGCTTTAGTTCCTTGTGTATCACGTTAGCCTGAGAAGCTAACTCTGTCTCAGTGTGATGGTCAGCAACCTGTCTGTGGACGTTGCTCTGGATATGGCTTCACTTGTAGATGGTCAGACAGAAAGCGTACGGCCGCGAAGGATACTCGAAGAGATGCCCAAGGCAGCGATTTATCGCACTCTGAGTCCGCCATACTGGATGATAGAGCTAGCCCAACAACGCAGAGTCATGTTGCAGCTTATCGCCAGGCCATCAAGAACTATGAAGTCCTTATACAGAGTATGCGACCAAAGCTGGATGGTGCACTACGTGCCGCCCTCGACATGACTCTCGCCAACATTCATCGCCATATCCCGGAGGAAGTAGTCTTTGGAGATGTAATCCAGAGTCCAGATACGCAAGGTACTAGTATCAAAAAGGAAGTCGAGTCACCTAGCTATGTTGGCAGAGCGAGCGATATACATTTCTTCAACACTGTTAGAGACTGCATGCGCGAACATGAAGCAGCAACAGCTGGCGAGGAACGTGACAGTCAAAGCTATGAACAGGTTGACATGTCCGACGATTCTACAGCGTTTGGGCGACCTCTACAGCTTCCTTCCAAGGAGGAAGCAGCTCGTTACATAGAGATCTACTTTTCTACTATCCACGTTGCGTATCCATTTCTTTACAAGGCTGTGGTATTGCGCCAATGCCGTCGACTCTGGAACGGTGAACTGGACGGGAAACGCGACCGCTCGTGGCTCGCACTCATAAGTAAGGAAGCTGATCCATGACATGCTCAGGCGTATACTGACTCCAGCAGATTTCATATTCGCAATCGGCTCTTACTATACGTCTTTTCCGCGCCAGGAGACCAGGGATCTCCAGCTGCATTTTCAGTACTTTGATCAGGGCACATACTTTTCCAATCAATTTGGAGCTATGTGTAGTCTCACGAACGTCTGGGCTCTTCTTGTCCAATGCTTTTTCCTCCTCGCAGTTTCCCAGACTGATAGGTGAGCGATGGGTTACTTGTTCTAAATGCGCAAGCTAACGGAGACAGATGTTGGAATATACTTGGATTCGCAATTCGCATGGGCCAGGGTATCGGCTTACATGTAGAGTCTTCTCCCACTTTGCGACAGTCAAGATTCCCTCCTTCAGTAGAGAGAGAACTCCGGCGACGAGCATGGTACTCAATGTATGTGCTGGACCGTCTTCTAGCTCTACAGCTAGGACGTCCTATGGCTATCCATGAATCAGACTTTCACGTCATGTTACCATCGCGTTCAGAGACGCTTGCTTTCGAAGCAGATGAAGAGAAGAGTCTCTCCGGTGACACGAGTGACACGTTGAAGTCTTCCATGATGGATTATTTTCTTCAGGTGATTCGATTTTCCCACATCGTTGGGTTGGTCATTAGAGAGCTGTATCAGCCATCGCAGATAGATCCCTCACCAGATCATATGCTTCTTAGCGCTTCGGCGCTCGATACATCAATCACTGAATGGAAATCAAATTTGCCGCGTCACCTGCGATTTGATCTCGGCCATACGTTTGAAAAGTCGACCACATTGAAACGGCAGGTACGTGGTGAATCCTCAGTGACCGTTTCTCATTAGATTCCCTCCGCGATTCTGACCTTAGCAGCGAAACATGCTTGCAGTGAAGTTTCATCACCTGCGCGCTCTTATACACCGAACATTCTTATGTCTTCCCCTGCTGCAACGAAACAACAAACCATTAATGGATCTACTTCAGCAAGACAGTGCTCGGATAAAGCGAGCAGAGAAGATCTGTATATCTGAAGCTCAACAAACCGCTCGCCTGCTACACAATGTCAGCGATGAGAGGAGTCTCGTACACGATTTTCCATGGTGGCAGATGATACCGTGTCTTATCTGCGCAAGTTCGATATTGTTCGTCGCAGAATCCTTTTCGGAAAATGACGGTGCAGGCTATGATGATACTCATGGAACCCTACGC
This sequence comes from Paecilomyces formosus, assembly GCA_029606185.1. Taxonomy (NCBI): domain Eukaryota; kingdom Fungi; phylum Ascomycota; class Eurotiomycetes; order Eurotiales; family Thermoascaceae; genus Paecilomyces; species Paecilomyces formosus. Next base: position 1,095,960 of record JAPVCB010000038.1, read on the forward strand.
GAGGATGCGGAGACTTGTCTCACGGTCTTTGAAGCGTTGAGCTCTAACTCTGACGCGGCGAAGAAAGCAATGAAAATGCTGCAGGGCCTCACACGGCTCCGATCACTATTGGGAAGTATGAACGTTGCAGTACATAGCATGATGATGGTTACTCCGCTAACGCCATCGCCAGATATTCCCAATACCGAACTACGACTTCTAGCACCGGAAGATGTTCAACAGCCTGTTACGTTTTGCTCGACGAGCCTAATCGATGACATTCCACTCATACCGGGGGACAGCATGCCAGCGACCTCAAGTAGTTGGCAATGGCCAAGCGAGATCTCAAATACTATGGAATGGTCAGCTCAATTTTTCGACCCTGCAGCATATGGCTTGGCCCAATTTGATGGCGGAGAGTTTCAAGTGCAACACGATACGACACTTGCAGACTCAGCACATGCCAACCAGTCGGAATAGGATACGTGCAGATGTCTGTGCGACGTCACATTGCCGGCTAAAAACCTCGGAATCATCGTGACCAAGTCTTCTTCCAAGAAATTTGCAGGAACAATGAGCTGTGGGCGGAAAATGGTATTGCCGACGGGGCAGGTCCTCAGAAAGTACTCCGTACCGGCCCTCCCGTGTTTCCCGGTTTAACCGGTATCGTGTGGGTCACGCTAAAACGATTTTCGGCGCCGTTGTGCTGCTAGAACTATGTGCTCAGGGGAGCATATGCCGCAGCGTGTTTGATATTCATTAAGCAATCAACTAATTGTATATAACTATGATAATGCAGCCATATTTATTAAGGTCATAAGCTACAAGGCCGTCCAATTAACACTCACCATAAGTGATTAGTTGGCTCTACCTGCTTAGAATAATCAATGACTGGACCGCATCAGGGATAAATTCCAATAGTAAGCGGCTTGCTTATGGTGCCTTCTTGGTAGATATTAGTATGTACATAATCTCTAAGGCGCAGAGTTGACTCTTGACGACATCCCGACCAGAATTGCTCTATCATTCGACTGCCGAATTCTGGGCCCTGTCAGATCTTACACATGTCATTGCGCCAGAACAGTAACTGAGGATGAATAAAGGAACAAGAAATAACATGTCAGAGTCTTCTTCAGACAGCGAAATTACTCTCTGGATGTTGAGTCTGAGATGCAGTCCAACCTACCTTTAGTCCTTCCTTTTCGATGGCAGAGCTTTATCTCTACGTGCCCTCGAGAACACAACGTGGTATCATCAGGCGGTCCGAGCTGGAGAAAGCAGGGATGACAAGCTTTTATGGCCATTCAGAACGTGCCGCTGGTATGCTACAGTCGACTTCGATTCCTGATCGACGGACACCTTAATCTTATCACGAGTAACCGAGAAACACAGAATCAGACTAATGATGAACCAGGGCTTATTCCTGATACGTGCATCCTCTGCTTTGACACTCTCGGGGCCGATTCGTACTATCGACAGCTACCGTGCAAACACATTTTCCATTTACCCTGCATCGATCACTGGATTTGCTCGAAAGACGCGAGCTGTCCTCTGTGTCGCGAAACATTTTACCACCTACGACAACCGCGTTTCGTCCTTTTCCCGAAACGTCCACGAAATCGTCAGGACTGGAACTTTGGAAATTCAGGAAACGAGAGAGTTTACGATCTGCGCACAGCTTTTGGTGCCTTCAAAGCGTGGTTTAGGAAGAAACTTCGCGAGGACCGAGATGTAACTACTGGTACTGGTACTGTACCCGCAAGCGAAATGATGTATTCTATAGGATAATGGCTGCTTATAACGAATTTTTTCTGACGTCATGTCATTATGCATAACAGATTCATGCATCTTTATCTCAAACATTTTAAGATAGAAGCTTGTTTTATCATATGTTCACATCCATTGTTCTCAACTTGTTTCTGTAGAGAGCATTGCCTTGCATTGCCCGTGGCGCCCGTTGGATGTTCTCTATAGTAACCGATGCGGGGCATAATCATGCCATCCGATATATTCTGGGACGTTCATTACCACTCCATTATTCGGATCAGGTGATCCGCTTTATCCGTCTCCAGATATATTAAAGAAGCACTGGAAGACTTGAGGACAATGTGTAAAGACATACCGAAGAATCTAAAACGAATCACCATCTCATTAGAGCATCATGGATTCCCAAGATACCCTCGGTCCTGCGATCACCATTCCTCCCTCGAGAACTCCGGCTGAGATGGCGTGCGTTTATGCGTCTAACATTATCTCTTCGATTCACGCTGCTCAGCGCCTAGATTCACGCGGAAAGCCGACCGTCAAGGTAACAATTACTACGGGGAAAGGTATTGAAAGCAGATCGCGCGTGTCTTATGCATATCACATATTTTTATAGCAGTATTTTATGGCTAACTATATCCTCGGTTTCTCTGGTTTATAGGAAAATTCGATGCCATTGTACCTTCCGGTGCCTCCAAAGGTGATTATGAAGCGCTCGAACTTCGCGATGGCGATCCCGCATTCTATGGTGGAAACGGTGTCACAAAGGCAGTATACAATGTTGAACATGTGATCGGGCCGGCGTTGATCGAGCAGAAATTCGATGTTCGAACGGATCTTTCCAAGATTGACGAATTTATGAGAAAGCTGGACGGGACGAAGGAGAAGAGTAATCTGGGAGCAAATGCTATTCTGGGAGTTAGCATGGCGTGCGCGAGAGCCGCGGCTGCTGCTAGGGTCTGTCTCATTTTTCTGTATGAGACACTATTCTTATACCTTTTACTGACGATTGTACTTCTTACAGGATGAGCCGCTGTACGAATTCCTGCGTCAGCAGGCAGGCGTGACTCCAAATGGATACACGCTTCCAGTTCCGTTTTTCAACGTCCTTAACGGCGGCGCGCATTCCGGAAATACAATGGCATTCCAAGAATTCATGATTGCGCCTGTTGGGGCCAAGTCGATCACTCAGGCCGTTCAAATGGGAAGCGAGGTATATCAAGAATTGAAGAACGTCATCAAGAAGCAATTTGGAGGTGCTGGTGAGTTGCGCAATTTAGACTATTCCTTGGTTGGATATCGTTCTGATAGCGTCCTCAACTAGCAACTGGGATCGGTGACGAGGGGGGGTTCGCTCCTCCTATCCGACATCCTGCAGAAGCTCTGGACTTACTCACGACAGCAGTCAAGAACGCTGGATATGAAGGAAAAGTGAAATTTGGCATTGATCCCGCGGCGTCTGAATTCTTCAGAAAGGATGTCTACGATATCGGATTTAAGAGTGAACGACCGGAGCCTCTTAGCAGAAAAGACTTTATGGGTCTCTACAATAAGCTATTGAAAGATTATCCGATCGTTCTCCTCGAAGATCCTTTCGCGCAAGACGACTGGGAAAGTTGGAAGGAGTTCAATAAGACCTGCCCGGTCGAACTAGTCGGTGATGATTTGCTGGCAACAAATATCGAGCGTCTTGCTCTGGCAAAGGAACACGAGGCGTGCAATTCAATGTTGTTAAAGATTAATCAAATCGGAACGATCAGTGAAGCAATTGCTGCGTGAGTACTCCAATCCCTCATCTCTATTTTCCTATTGCTCTGGATGACCTTACTGACTCCAGCGACACAGTGCTCAAAAGGCGTACAGCTATGGATGGCGTGTCTTCGTCTCCCATCGCTCTGGCGAGACGACTGATGACTTCATCGCCGATCTAGCCGTTGGTGTCGGAGCCGGGCATCTCAAATCTGGAAGTCCCTGCAGAGGCGAACGTGTCGTCAAGTACAACCGCCTCATGGACATAGAGGACGAGATTACCCGCCGGAGAGGTGGTCACGTATATGCGGGAGAGAAATTGAGTGCATGATACACGCACCAATTCTATTCGTACGACGAATACAATAGTTACTGGACTCATCATGATTAATACGAATAAAGAATGACTCTACTCCAGCAATAAGTTCAGTAGCTTTAAGAGTATAGCTAGAAACCCATCCAATTCAATTAGTTCACCCAGTATCTAGCTTGTAGTTTTTCTCACGGGTTCAGTAAGAAATTCTCTGCGGCTATGAGAATTACCGGATGCGTGGATGAATCAACGCCACCGCTGAGGATCATACGACTTCAATTTTCGAGAATCGGGGTGTCCCCAAGTATCTGCCACGTCCGTCTCACCCGCCACACCCGCGATCATGAGCTTCGCCACTGAATCCTCTATCGATTGACACCCCGAGAGACTAGTAGTGTATTGCGCAAGCGTTACACGGTCTAATTATATCATATCAACCGTCTAACAGATTGATCGCAAGGAAATAAATACAGAAAGAATTGATCTTTCTTTCCCTAGATAAGTGATATATCATTAACCCAAATTAGGTTTCGATACCAAAACTCTCGGAAGAGCGTACACATATACAGAATACCTTCTCGCTTATTTATCTTACCCCAAAGAACGAATGGGATCACCTGAAACCCAAAACAAAGCAACAGATATCCTTGGCTACCTGTGGTATCTCGAAACATATATATCTGTCAACGTGCCTGTCAAAATAAGGATCCACCACTCCAATCATTACCACGAGGACGAGCCAGAGCGTCATACTGCAAAGATGGGCCACTTCTCCACACTGCGCAAGATCTTCTCCACAAAAAAGAAAAAGGACGAAGAGAAAAAAGATGCAGATTCTCATGACATTCATTCTACTCATTCGGACGCACGATTCGAAGAGAATCCTCCACGTCGAGATGAAGAGTCGTCCGGGACAGATGACCCATTTGCAGCTCTGTCAGAAGTCGCTTCTCCAGAACCAGTCCAGGATCGAGGTGGGACGCTGAGCCGACGTCGATCCCTGGAGGATCAATATGAGGAGAATAAAGAGCATGCTCGCCACCACCAGGTCGGGGAGGATACAGATCCGTTCGAGAATCTGAGCGAGGTTGCTTCCCCAGAGCCGATCCAGGATCGAGACGAAGGTAGCAGCAGGCTGAGAAGACGTATGTCCCTAGAAGATCGGCTTGAGAGTCTGGAAAGGAGGAGGTCGAGGTCATCAACGCGATGACACATGTTGTGCCTCCTTCTAATGTCCTTGTTTGCATATGTGTGGTGCCAGTGAAGCTCTCCTGTTGGTTGTTTTTCTACTTTCTCGTACCATGTAGCTTTGGCGATATCCGTTTGCTAGATTTGGACAGGTTCATGCGAATACAACCGATTACCAACACCATCACTGCTTCGGTAAATGCGACTTCCCATATTATCATGCTCATAATTTCATTATACAGAGGTAGTATAAAGTAATCATCTGGTTCCGTATCATACAAACCCCATTTGGTCGACTCACGTGACAACAAAGAAACCCCCTGGCAACCCATAACAACACATAGAGGCCACAAAGAAGTCACGTAGCTCAACCAGGGAGTCCAGATGGTGTAGTGGTGACCAGACAGGTCCACACACCATCTAGCTGGAGGCTCTCTGTTCGAACCTTGGAGTTGCTCTGAGAATTTCGACGAAAAACCTGCCCGCCGGAAGCATAGGCAGGTTTTCGGCACACCCTCCATCTCTCCTACTTTGGACGAGGGATCGGGGGTGTGAGCTTTTTTTATCCCTTTTTGAATTCTCGCATATATGTGCAGCTATAGACAGATATTATCATTGTTATCCAACACACAGAGTCCACTCTGCACTTGACAAACCACCTCCTCAAGCCTACCCCATATCACTATCAAATTTCCTATATCCCATCTCCTTGCAGCTGCCAGTACACTAGCGCTATTCAGGGGCTCTCATCATCTCGGGGAATAATTCCCAATGGGAACCTCACGAATGTCGTGTCTGCTATCATCAATCCGGAGCCACCAGCGTAGAAAGCAATGGCCGCACAGATCACGGTGAAGGCACCGCCAGCCTTATTAACTCTCACACTAGCAGCAGGGTGCTCTGTCTCGATGAAGGATGCAATCGAGAGGAACAGAAACGCCAAAACAAGAAAGAAGAACACTCCAAGGATGGTGTAGTTTGTTTTCAACGCCGCAATGAAAAACAGAAACGACAGCGCACACCAGATAATCAGGTACACACCAATAGCGAAAGAGTACGCTCGAGTGTCATTGCCGTACGAACCCTTGATGTCGAGATACGGAATCAAAAACATCGCATAACTGAGCCAGAAGGCGCCATACGAGCAATGAACCGTCGTACCGAATGTGTTGCCGACGCGCCATTCCATAATGCCAGCTATGAATTGGGCTGTTCCGCCCATGAAGATGGCAAGACCAAGTACAGCCTGATCTGGTCCGACCTTTCCCTCCGGATTTTCATTTGGTAGTCTGGCGGATCCAGGTCAGTTGTGAACATGAAGGACGAGCGCAGTTTGTTTTCCTCACTCACCCTACTCCACATTGGTACAGACCGAGGACGAGAGTGGTGACCGCGAAACCGAGCAGGCCCAGCGGGCCAGGGTTTGCAAGCTTTTGATATGGAGGAGATAGAACCTGCGAGACCGTGGCCTGATGCGTGGGGGGCATTGGAACTTGGGATACCGTCTGAGGGAAACGCTGGGCTCTATCCCTCCCATGTTCAGCGTGGTCCGTCTCTTTCCCATTCCCATTGAAGTGGCCTGTCCCTGCACCATCTGAATTCGGGGACGACATGGTGGAGGACGCAAGGTACGGTGTCTCTGTTTTGATGATTAAGGGCAGAAAGCCAGGCAACGTGAAACACAGTGACAGATGTCTGGAATCTCACAATCTCCACGTCTTGAGCCACCCAGGGATATACAGCTTATAAGTACCTCTGATCAGGGAATACCACTATCGCCCCCTTTCCGTACGTCCGAACGGTACATCGATAATCTACGTCGCGGCCATGGGGAAAGAATCTGGGGAACTTGTGGAGACGAGAGTGTGATCCCCGCCTCCGCATCGTTGCGGTGATGCTACCTCTGTTCTGGTAGGTCCTATACAGTGCTTATATTTATGGTCTTTCTAGGAGCCAATCAGAGAGTCTCCGCATGAACCATCATACCTTCTGGGATAGCCTTAGACGTTCCCTAGGCTTGATGATCACTTAACCCCTCTTTTATACGGAAAATAGTCGAACTGCGCCAACAGTTTGGTTCTGATAGGTCTGTAAGACAGACTGTCAGCGTATCGGAAACCACGGATACGACGGGAAAGCTGATCTTCCTATCTGATGCTGGGAGGAACATACTGTCCATGCTTATTGAATGCAAAAGATGATCCGATATTTATCTCAGCAGCTTATCATAACCAATATCTGTGAAAATAAATAAACTGCGATAGCCCATTCCCTAGAAAAAAGAAAACATATTATGATAAGATACATTTAACGAACCATCGTTCTAGAGAGCTGTTTGAATCGTATCCCCGATGCCATCATTAAGCATCTCCGCCCAAACAAAAAGAAAACGGCGTCCTTCGTTCTCGCGTCATCCCATCCGACTCTACCGCTCTCGGCTTCGTCCGCGCATAATAAGCTTGCAGACGCTTCTCCACCGGCATTGGTGTCGCCACGCCCCGTTGTTGCAACACGCGGGAACACCAGCCGAAGTGGGCTTCTTCGTCTGTATGGGGATCTACATTGCCATTGATGTTCTGCGGATTCTGGCCGGCTCCGCATCAGCCCTACAGGACCTTATAGACTTAGGACTGTGGAATCATAAGAATGGACTGGTGCTGTAATTGGAACAATATTAAGTAACCTTGGAAGAGTCTGTCTCCTTCTTATTTCACGAAATCGATTTATTCACCTGTACTTCGGCCGTATACTAACATAAACGGTAGGTCCACAACTGCCTGTCTGCGCGGTGATAGATGGACTGGGAATCTATGTCATGATAACTAATACTACTAATAATGACTTAACCCAAGAATTCTTCCGCTGATCATGTACATGCTATTTACAAATTTGTCTGTCTAGCTTTGAGAGAATATCTCCTTTCCCGTCTTCCCGGTTTTGCCGGTATCCTAGCACTTGCACTTGAACACCAAAATAGGAACAGGCGTAAAATATTTGGCACATGAGCGGATGATCGCCATGGAACTCATGCAAAAACGCTTGTTAACATGTCACTACTTGCCGTCATAGTCAGGGTCCAAACACTGGCACGGTCATCTCTTTCCGAGATTCGTCACAAGAACCGGATAACAGGTATTCTCGACACATACAAAGCAAGTGGTACACGCTAACAGAGCCCTGTAAGTCGAATTTCAAGATTTTGTGAATTCCTTGTTGAATCGCCGCGTAATTTTCAATCGCAGATCCTCAGACGTAATACCACCAGCACTCGGCCCCGGATCTGCAAGCTGCATACATACCTGTCCCGCGCACCCCAGATACACTTGTGACCTAGAGCTGTTGCATCCACTGAAGCGTAGAGCGAAAGGGACAACAATGTGACATGGCAGACCTGGAACTTTGCAAGACAGCACGGTCCGTCCGGCTCCGAGGCTATTTTTGTTTATAGTATCAATGCATTTACTAGAGATGTAGAACGGATATAATGCTTGCTCCTACATCCAGCTCAGCTAACTATATCAGCGCTTCATTCTGGGGCTTGATAATTGTCTCTTCGTCTACATAATAACAATAAGCCTTAACAAACTAACTACTTGACTTGTATGGGGCCAAGACTTGCAGACCGATAATAATGGGACACTATTATCTATACGTCCCGTCTCCATCGGAGCGAGGGACGCTGAATCTCCGTGACCTCTACGTTACGGGAATGTCAGCCTTTTCTGGCTCATCTTTCTCTGATCCTGGTATGTAGTCGGTGATCGTGAAAATACTAATAGTCAACAAAGAAGATTAACAACACGCAGACTCTCTACCGGAAATTTGCATACTGTGTTTCGAACGCTTGGACAAAAAATCTCCATCGTCATCCTATCGCCAACTTCGCTGCGGACATATCTTCCACCTGCCCTGCATCGATGACTGGCTATGCAACAGGGATGCTAGCTGTCCGTTATGCCGGGAGACGTTCTATCATCTCCGAGGGCCGCGGATAATGTATTCGCAGTCTTCGTTACCGGTTACGCGGCCAAGTACGATGGTCGGATTGGGGAGAGGACAGGCGGAGACGCACTATGTGAGGAGTATGATTGAGTACGTGAGGAAGTGGGCGAAGAGGAAGAGAGGGGAAGAGAGGATGGCGGAGGCAGAGGTAGAAGTGAGCGAGGCTCATTCGGAGAGTTAATCAGTGACATAGGCGGATCATCATGGCTGATTCTGGTGTTTATGGGTTGTTTTTGCCAGAGGCGTTGAGTATAAGTGAATTAATTGTATATAGCTTTCGATTACATTAAGTACGGGAGCTCCAACCCCGCGAATCTATACCTGCAGTAGACAAGCGACTAGGCTAGACGCGAGGAGTATATCGAAATATACGCAAAGGAGTATATATAAAAGAGTGGGTATAACTGGTATAACTCATATAATCACATATCACACCTGCATACTCCAAGTTTCATCCCTCCAACAAGACCCATGCAACCAGCATCATCCACATAAAATAAGAGGAAAGGCCAATTTTCTTCTCGGAGCAAATCCAAAGACCAAAAAAAAAAAAAAAAAAAAA
>JAPVCB010000038.1:1112467-1145475 GCA_029606185.1 Paecilomyces formosus
CAACAATAATTAATACTCCACCATGCCCACCCAAATAACCCGTAGCAGGCCGTATATTATTCAGTCACTAGGAAACAATTGAGCTTGCGCTCGATCCACTTGCGAAATCCATTGAGCGTTAAGCGAATTCCAAGCTCCTCTTTACCTGCCTTGCCACATCTGGTAGATCTCCCCGACGCGGGGCCCGCATAGCAGATAAAGTAGCAGTGTACTAAAACATCAAACCCGATGCATGGTTGAAAAGCGACATCTACCAAAATAATACACAACATGTAGCAAGAAAAGACTAGATCAGTGCAATCATTCATTCAATGGATATCAAATGCAATGAAATTTTCTAGTTCCATATGACGGCGGAACCGAAAGACCGATGACTGAAATCTACGCTAGAGATCTCGACCATAACGCAATCCAAAACACAAAATGTAATATATAGTATACATGCCCAAACTCATGCAGTCGCTTCCCAGAACCAGAAACCAAAACCTATCTCATGAGACCGTTTACTCCCAGGAGTTGATTTTCATGGTGCCCTTCTCGGCCAGGTTCTGGTGCATCTTGAAGGCCTGGAAGAGCATGTGGGGCTCGTGGCCCATGCCCTTCTTCAGGCACTCGAACTCGGCGCGGTCGAAGTAGTCCGTCAGGATGGGCTGGTAGTCGGGATGGGCACACTTCTTGATGATGACGCGGGCACGCTCACGAGGAGAAAGACCACGGACATCAGCCAGACCCTATTATCGCTTGTTAGCAACTGATCATCCACCTTCAGGGTGGTAAACGGGAGAAACTTACCTGCTCAGTGACGATAACGTCGAGATCGTGCTCCGTCTGGTCAACGTGGGTAGCCATGGGAACGATGCAAGAGACACCGGTGGGGTCGGTCTTGCTGGGTCTCACGGAGGGAGTGTGCATGATACTGTACTTGGCGTTACGGAGGAAGTCGGCGGAACCACCCAGACCGTTGAGCATGCGCGAGCCCATCACACAGGTGCTGTTGGCGTGGGCGTAGATGTCGACCTCGACGGGAGTGTTCATACCAATGCATCCCAGGCGACGGATGATCTCAGGCGAGTTGGAGACCTGCTGAGAACGGAGCAGCAGCTTTCCGGCGTAGCGCTCCCAGTTGTCATAGAAACGCTTGAATCCGTCAGGGGAGAAACGAATGGAGGTAGCGGTGGCAAAGTCGAGGTTGCCGCTGTCAAAGAGGTCCAGGAAGGAGTCCTGAAGCACCTCAGTCCAGACCTTCAGGTTGCTGAAGTTGGCACCACCCTTGCTCAGACCACCGATGACGGCGTTGGCAATGTTACCAATACCGGACTGGATGGGCAGCAGGTTCTTGGGCAGACGGCCGTGCTGGACTTCGTGCTGCAGGAACTCAATCAGGTTGCCGGCAATACCCTGGGAGACCTCGTCCTCAGGGCTGACGGGCTGAGTCTGGTCGGGGTAGTCGGACTCGACGATGGCGACGACCTTCTCGGGGTCAACGGGGATGTAGGAGGTACCGATACGGTCCTCAGGAGCCATAATCAGGTAGGGCTTGCGGCCTGGGGGCAGGTCCGAGAGAGTGATGTCGTGCAGACCCTCGAACGAGGGGCTCGCGGTGTTGACCTCGATGATGACCTTGTCGGCCATCTGGACGAGCTCCGGAGAAGCACCAACGGAAGCTCCGGGAATGATACCACCCTCGGGGGTAATAGCAGAAGCTTCAATGACGGCCACATCGAGTCTGTTGCCGGGCTTGTCCTTGGTGTACCAGCCCTGTAATTGCGCGTCAGCCAGGACTCCAAAAGAACAAAACCAAAGCCATTGACTCGACAGGATGATAACTTACGTAGACCAGATCCGAGGGGAACATGCTCAGATGCTTGTCGAAGAACTTGATGTTGCCATTGTTGATACCTTTGGCGATCTCCTTGCCGACCTGGTGAGGGCTGCGGCGCTCAATCATGTTGAGCTTGGCCCATCGGTTCTCAGTCTCCGCGCCGGACGAGGCGCCGACGAAGAGGTTGTACTTGAGCTGACCCTGCAGGTTGTTCTTCTCGACATGGTCGGCGAGAGCAGTGGGCACCTTCCTGGATGCGCGCGACAAGAGGTTAGCTTCCGTTGCGCCGGGTTTACAACCGATATAGATCACCGGATGGCGAGGGAAACAATGAATACTCACTTGGGGTATCCAACACCCGTGAAACCGGACCAGCCGATGTAGGTGCCATTGGGGAAGAGGCTGACAAGGTCCTCTGCCTTAGCCAGCTTGTTCAGGTACGAGGCCCGCTGAACACGGCTCTTCAGAAGGGCGGAAGCAGCCATGATGGATTGACAACGACTCCACACAGCGAGACGTCTGGGGTAGAGGAGAGGAGATGGTCAGAACGAGAAGAAACAAGAAGAGGATGGAGGAAGAAAAGAAAGAGAGGGAGGAAGAGCCGGGAAGAAAGAAGAAAAAGGGAGCAATCCCCACGGGCAGGGCAAAAAAAAAGGTGGAGAGGGAGGGGAGTGGGAATCCGGGAGCGGACGAAGAAGCAGAAGCTGGGGCCGTGGCTGCAGCGTATTGTTACTTACTGTCACTGGCAATACGTCGTCCTAACTATCAGTATTATTAACAATACCAGTTCTCGCTAGCCAGTGCGTGAGATGGTTAGTTGTGAGTTAGTGAGGAGCTGGCTGGAGACAAGGAAGAATGGATCTTAATAAAACGGGCACAGCGAGCAGTAAGTAGTACGAGCTATCCCTACTCAATTCGATCTCCAATTAGAGAGTAACTCAAGTTAACAAGAACCACAACCAGCAATTATTAACATCACAGGAAGAAGATTGATACAATAAAATCATCAGGAGGAGAAGATGATGTGACCTCCCTCGCTCCTTCCTTCTCTCGCGAATAACGCTGCATCGCGCCTGCCCTTCGTACAATCTCCTGCTTCAAAGTGACGTAAAGCTTCGGCCAATCCAGTTCCGGTCCGGCGGAATCTCGGCCCTCCCACCCCCAGATTGTCCAATAAGAGGACACCACCAGTTCCACGTTGAGATCACTCGTGCCTTCTCGGCCAATCGACCCGCGCGCATTTCAGAGTGGTTCTTCCTTATTTCATGTTGCTGATTATGATTTATTACCCCGGACAACAACGCATTGAAGTCATACCATGCCTGGATACCATGCTATGCCCCTCAGATGGCAAAAAATCAACTAGTCTAGTATTGAATCCTAATCAATTTGACTTACTCACTCGAGCACCAGAGGAGAACTCTGTCTAAGTAGTTGTCTATCTCCTGATGAATTACGGCAAGCTAAACTAGCAAACTCTACCATGACCGGCCCAATCCTCCACGAAGCCGAGTGCTGTCCTCCCCTGGTCCACCGAATCCACCGGTAAAAATGATGGGAAATGCCTTCTGGCCTGCCGGTTCTTTCGGTTATCCTCTCTCGGGCACACGGAGCTTTGGCGCTGTCCCTGCCTTATGTCAGCTCTCTCCGCCGTCCCGAGAATCCTCCCGCGGGTTTGCCGAAACGGGCCAGCACTGCTCTTCTTCATACCATAGGTTGGTACCCTGGGGAGTTCGCCGGGACGTGTATCGTACCTGTTATTGTTATTTTACTATTATTACTAGTAGTAGTCACGGTGGATGGGATGCTATTATTGCCCCTGAACTGTGGACAGTGCTTCCAGTAGATACTAGTTATAAACTCTAATGCAGAAGCAGACGGTCAACAATAACAATACGAACAGGTCAACAGAGACTCTACTCGTGGAAAGGAAACTCGTATCGTACAAAGGATCCGGTTCCAATTCATGATAAAAAAAGACAATTCAAGCAGTCAACAAGCAAGAGAGAAATGAAAAGAAAAGACATGCCCTAGAATACATTTTGTCCATCCGTGCGGTTCCCTACACAGTAATATGTCCTGATGCCACTGTCCGCTACTCCTTCGGCTGCCCTCCGCATGCCAATCCGTGTCTTTCCCCAGAGCACCCCCACAACTCCCCCGGTTGTTGCATCTCCCCTCCTTCTCTCGATCGATGGCGCCACTGTGGAACGCCCCTGGAAGGGACACACGCCCTGGCAGCCCACTGTCCCAACCGTCAACAACCAGGTCCATCAATCAACTCCATTCTCGAAAGGACCCATGGAAGACACATGAAAGGGTAACAAAAGGAGAGCCCGAATAAATGAGAAGAATGCATGATACATGGCGGTATTATGGTGCAATCAAAGCAACCCCCGTATGGTCCTGATAAAGTCACGTGAACGCCCTGCTGTTGCCCGTTTCCCCAGGCGCCAACCTTCACTCTTTGTTCTCCGATGCAGATGGCTGCTCTGCATCAGCCATCTCGGTGTCTTCCTTCTCCTGCGGCTGTGCCTCCTCCTCCGTCTTCTCGACGGGTGCGGTCTCGCCGGCTTCGGGTCCCTTGATCCACGAACGGAAGCGCTGGTTCGATTCATCGACCTCGTCCTTGCTCAGCCCATGCGCCCAGCTCGGGTTGTTGACGAACTTCTCCATGAATCGGTCCCGACGGCGCTCCTTGACAGCTGCTTCCTCTTTCGCTTTCTCTTCTGCCGACTCCTGACCCGCCGCGGACGGACGCCACCACCAGTCGTAGCTACCGGGCTCATACAGGATATGGTAACTGTTGGCGCAGATTCGGATGACCAGGCCGTCGTGATTGACCAGGGGACGGTAGTAGCGGTTGTACTCCTCATCCTGCTCCATCTTTGGAGGAAGGTTGCGCTTGAGGAAGGGCATGCGCATCTGAGAGAACGGGACCCCTTCGGTCGGATCACGCATAGTGTAGGCAGACACATAGTACGACCAGCGAGCCTCTTGGCTCAGCTCTTCATTCTCCAGGGTGCTGTCTTCTGGCGTCATGAGCTGTATCTTCGCGTGCTGGCTAGTAGGGTCCTATTTTACAATCAGCTATGCTCCAGCAGAGATAATGAGTAAGACAACTTACGTAGGTGATTCTGTAAATATCACCATCCTTCACAAGCCTCTCCACCTGCTTGCGGTACTGGATCTCTTGGTTGTGCGTCGTCTCCTCCCGATCGCGCTCCTTGAAGAACAGGTTGATGATGTCGACACTCTTATCCTTAGGATCGCTGTTGAAAATGCCACCTGCGAATCGAGCAATACCAGAGAGCATCTTTTCCAGGTTGTACAACTGGTATCCGCTCTTCAGCCAGTATCGACGCAGAGTCTCCTCCAGGTGAGACGCTTCCATGTCACCCTTGACGACTTCCTCGCACATGCGAACGATTTGCTGGTAGAAGTTGGCCTTCGGGTCGGTGTCATACAAGAATTCAGTGGGCAACTTGTCGATCATGCCAAGGTCATGCGCGGCCTTGGGCTGGAGGGCGCGACGAACATCCTCATGTGCATCCTTCTCGTGAAGCTTGATGCGCAGCAAACGAGAATAGAGGATCTCAAAGGTGCGGAAGAAGCAGTAGATGTTGAGGTTCGCGTACAGGTGGTGGACCTTCTTCTCATAAGATTCGTTGAGGATGTATTCCCGCTGCAGGTTGAAGTTGCCCTGGCCAGGGTGCTCCATCCACTTGAGTTCTGCAACGTCGAACGGCTCAGTGGGATCCGGAATCGGGGTCGATGGAATCAGCACTGCATCAGGAGTTCCGTCGCGGCTAATGGAGGCGCTGCCTTCCTTGTCGCCACGGTTCGATCTCTCGGTGCGACGCTCCAGCACGTCACGCAGGAGATCCAACTTCTTTCCATTGACAGCACGCTTGCTACGGGTAGTAGAAATATCCTCGGGAGCCACGCTCTCCTCATCGACTTCTTCCCCTGGCGACGCCTCACTGGAGACTTCATTCATGTACATGTGGAAAGTGTCGCGGTCCATACCGTAGAATATGGGAATGAAATCCTTGATGAATGCCATCACCCGCTGAGGATCGGATCCGAATCCAGCAGAGTTGCGATCGATGAAAATGAGTAACAAGTGGGTCGCATCGATAATAACAGCCGGATCTGTAAAGGCGAGCTCGAACTGGTGCTTGGGCACCTGGTAGCCGCTCTTGCGAAGATTCCTGATCTCCTCAAACTTCGCCTGGATCTCGTGTTGAATGTGCTTGGCCACAAAGAGTTTCTTGTCACTACCCCTGCTGGCGATAGCCTGGTGATCAAGACTACGCCAGTAAGCCTTCTGTGTCTGTTCGCGCCAGACCTTGTCCCACTCGCGCTGGCTAGCCTTCCACTCCTCACATTTCTGTTTAAGACGGAAGAGAACGATAGGAAGGATGTGGCATGGCCTATCGAACATGTCCTGGATGACCTTCTGTCCCCGCTGGCGATCGTAAATCTTCTTGATCACACGCTGGTAGATTGCTTCACTTTGTCCACCGAGTCCAGGGGGCAGCTTGAAAGCAGCTCGCTCGGCCTCCGACATAACTAGCAGTTGCTGGACAATAGGCTCAATGAGCTGGATAGTCCGGGTGCACGCTTCGATATGGTGATCATAGTCGTGTCTGTCTTCTTCGATCCGATGCAACGCATCCTCAAACTGGTTCTTCCGATGCGCAACGAAACCAGAGTCTTCGGATTCCCAGGTGGGATGAGACGCCCACTCGTCGTTAAGCACGCTGTAGCACAACTGGTCGCGACCGCTGCAAGGCTTCTGGCGCTCGCGCTTAGGTAGAAGACGGTAGCTCGGTCCCAGAGAACGGCAGTGGGAGAGGTTGACAACACCAGACTCCTGCTTGGGCTTCAAGTCTATGATCTTGTCCTCTGGATCATCAATGTGCATGAAACGCTTGAACCACGACATAAGTTCTTGGTTGGAGCCGATAAAACCAGCAGCTCTCTTCACAAGAACATTTCTGTCGATGAGGTCGGTCGAGTAGAGATTGCAGAGCTTGAGGAATTCGCTGAAGGTCTGCTTGTTGCCGATGAATTTCTTGACACGATCAAAGAAGGCGAACTCGTCATGGTTGGGCGTGAGTGAGAAGGTAGGTGGAATTGGCTCTGGAAGAGCTGGGACGAGTGTTGGTGATACCGCAGGGGCCTCAATCTGCGTTGGCTTTGTATGGTGAACCTTGGCGCGCTTGAAGATATGGTATTAGCAAAGTGCATGGTGGTGGGCACAACGAAAGATAAAAGAATGAATGGCGCCGGTCTTCCATGGTGATTCTGCGTGTGTCGACCGGGCTGTCGTCGCCCGCGACGAACAGCCCCTTCCCTCCTCCACTACCCGTCGGCGAAGAACTGCTTATGCGGAGTCCTCCTCATCATCAGAGGTGTCCAGGATGTTCAATGCCAGAGGGGTGGGTGGCCCAGTCTTCATCAGCCATTCCATGACGGCACGGTTGACTGGAGTGACAGAGGCCACCTCCCTCAGCACGAACATCCCGATGGTTGCGACATCGGGGTCGAGGTTGAAGATTCTGGGGCGCTTGTTGGCGTCCCCATCCTCCTCTTCCTCTTCCCCTGCCTCCGAGATGGGAGTCTCCGATCCCCGTTTCCTCTTTCTGCACGGCTCGGGCGCAGGTTCGGGCTGAGGGCTGGGGCTTGGCTCCTCTGTGAGGAGGAACCGCACCCTTTTGCCAGTGTCCCTCTGCGGAGCCTGTGATGTTTCCGCGAGAGGAGGGACCACCTCTTCGACCAGCGAAGAGGTGTTGCTTGCTGGCGCAGCCCCCGCCTTCTGCCTGGCCGCCATCGACCGAGTCGTCATCCGAGGCGAAGATGATCTCTTTGAGGCCGTGCCCTGGTTGACAGCAGGCACCTCAGAAGAGGGCGTCTTCGGGGATTTCTTACCCGCAGTCTTCTTTGTAGCTGCCTTAGGGGCTTTTCGCCCCTTCGGCGCCGCCTTTCTAGCGGTGGCAGGCTTCCTGGGAGCCATTCTGTTGAAGTCGGCGGCCTAAGCTACCCGACGTTGATGCGAGTTGAGATCCTTGGCCAGCAAGGATCTCCGGAGGAGGGGAACGAAAGAAAAATGAGCTCGCGACGTTTTGAGATCTTAAAAGATCTCACCTTGCCTGCAAGGTGGAAACTGAACTGCGAGGAGAGGGCAAAGACGGTTGGAAGATGTGATGAAGAATGTGGTGTTGAAGAAGAGAAGATGTAGCAGAGAAGATGTTGGAGTTCTGAAGTGAAATGACTCGACCGATTGAGGTCCATTCATGAATAACACCACCATTGACCGGCACCATTCGACAAAGAACAAAGAGAACAATGATTCACTTACCTTATTGCCATTGCCAACCTGAAGTCCTTGCGCCCGAGCTTGAGCATCGGTCATTCGTACGGCGTCCACAGTCGAAGAAGGTCCTGGGACTGAACCCAGAGTGCCAGGAGCGCCAGGTCCACCTCTACGCTTCTTACCATCCTTCGCAGAGTCCTTGACATTAAACTGCCCCAACGGCGGCATCTTTACATCGCGACTAGGCGTCTGAGACTGTGCCAAAACACCAGCAGTGGAGTACCCAGGCTCTCCACGGACGTTACTCACAGGAGCGGCATCTTCCGCAGCTTGTCGTGCTGCTTGTGCTTGCTGCTTGGCAGCTGCTGCAGATTCTGGGAGGAACTGTTTGAAGTCCTCGAGGAGATCGGGAGCAGTGTTGAACAGCTGCGTTACCTGAGCATAAACATCCTGGATGGGCTTCGACTCGCGCTGATAAGTCTGCAAGATCTCAAGGAATTGCTTGTAGATCTCAGGGGCACTGGAAAAGCGATTCTAGGAAAATTTATATGGTCAGCCCTCAATCTACATTCTATATCAAGGTCGCTCGTGTTCACTAACCTTGATCTTGTTAACATAGCTAATCGCATGGTTGAATTCAACTGGGCCACGCTTGTTAAGATCGGTCTGAGAGCCTTGCAGCACTCCAGATCCGATTCCAGCCAGGTTGCTCATGGGCTGAGTAAGACCAGCACCCTGGCCTGCTCCGGGAGAAGCCTGCATCATGGATTGACGCCCAGCACCACCAGCGGCTGCTGACACAGCACTCTGGAGCTGCGAAACACCACGCTCCTGTTGCTGGTGGGCGAGAGCCGCAGCAGACGCCTGTTCCTGCTGGCTCTGGTACTCATAATGCGGGTCTTGAGGCTGGTTCTGGCCTTGTTGCCCGTAGATTCCGGGGCCCATCATACGAGCTCCGGGGGAATACGAAGGGGGAATCCCGCCCTGCTGCGCCTGATGCTGAGCTTGTTGCCAGCCAGAGCGAGCTTGGTCATAGTAATCAGGACGACCAGGATGAAGTCCACCCGAAGGAGCCAACTCGCCGGTCGACTCCATGGAGGGACGTGGGCGCGTCATGGACAGAGTATTCGTTCCCGAAGGTGTAGTTACGCGGATGGCATCGGGGTTATCCTCTGTTCCACACTCGATCCGGTAACCTGGGGGGAGGAATGTATTGAACCCTTGGATCAAGGCGGGATGGCCGTTGAATAACGTTGAGACACGCTGGATTACTCCTGGGGTATCGATGCTACGAGAGTCAGGCAATGTTCCCACAAGAAATTGCAGAGAGTACTCACGCTTGGCTCTTGAAGTCCTTCATTATGTCGAGGAATCTATTATACACATCCGGCTGGTCAACAAAGCGTACCTTGACCTGGTCAAGATAGCTCAGCGCATCCTGCAGATATATCAGCAAATGCTTGGCCTCGTTCTTATCCAAACTTTTTCAATGTTGCAGAGATTTGGTTTTCCATCACGGACGCCACGCGACACCGTGGTGAGAGAAAATAAGAGAGCATCACAAAACGCATTTGAGCGTGTATAAACTCACATTGAGAATAGGCTGCTGGCCTTGCGCTAAGGCCACAACGCCCCCGGGGATCGGAGGAGCGGAACCATTATAGCCAAGCATGGGCTGTCCTGGTGGTCCTTGAGGAGGATGCTGCATATAAGGCCGAGGCGTTCCTTCACCATGCTGTATCTGAGGGCCGTACATGCCGCCCGGGCCACCAGAAGACTGCATCGCGCTCTGCTGGGGGTTTGGCGGCGGGTTTGCGCCGAGGTTCGACAGCAACCCATTCGGTCCGTGGATCGAGTTGGGAACTTTCGAGGCGACGGGCTGGTGAATCGGTATCGAACCCGTGTGGCTCTGAACGGGATGATGCTGTTGTTCGCGCTGCTGGCGCTCCATCTGTTGTATTTGTTGTTCTCTCTCTCGTTCGCGCTGTTCCCGTTCCCGATGCACCATCTCCTCCTGCCGCTGTCTCTCGATCATCTCGCGCTCCCTGGAGTCTCTTTCACGCTCTCGATTCAGCGGCTGCGGGGAAGGATGCTGCATCGCCTGGCCGATTCCCGGAAGTGAATGGCCAGCACTATGGGAGGGGCCTTGGGGATGCTGTCCAAATGGAGGCGGCTGGTGCGGACCACCAGGCCCTTGGCTTAATTCCGCCAAACCAGGTAACGAATGGCCAGAAGACTGGTGATAAGGACCTGACCCAAATACAAGTCAGCTAGAAGCCCAGAACGGTATTTGAGCGGCACTAGTTTATTTCTTACCAGCTGGAGGCGGTAGAACGGGCCCCGCGGGTGGTTGTGAAGATGGTCCCTGCTGAGGTGGGTTTTGACTGCGTATAGTGAAAACAGCAAGTTAGCCAGAGACTCTCTCTTTTTGCCTCACCTGCTCGAACAGGCGGGCCTAATGCGCAAAGCCAGCGTGAGGGAAAGCACATACCCAAACGACCCCAGGGGCCGTGGCTGTTGGCTTAACTGGTCCATCCCCGGGTGCGAAGGCGGGCCCCCAGCAGAGTGCCAGTTATCATTCCCAGAGGGATTCATTATCAACGCATGAACTAGATCTCAAGATGCAGTCTTGTGTAGTCTCGACAGCGCCAAAAAGGAGGAAAGGGTCGTAAGGATCGGGCCGAGCTGGCCTTGCAATAAGCTCTGCGGGTTGAATGCTTTGCTCGCTCGCTGGATCTGGGTCTGCTGGGCTCCTAAAGGATCTGTAACAGGAACATTGCTGCTGGAATCTAGAAAAGCGAAAGACAAGACATATAACCAGTACTCCCTGCCAGACCCCGTGCTGAGTAGGAGAAGGCAGTCAGTATAGATGGATCAAGGGAAAAAGAGGAGGATGATTATCGGAGCAAGCAACCATTAGTGACGATGGTTTGCGCGCGACCGATCACGGGTCGGCCCTGGAGGGCGGAGGTCAGGACTTCATCGTTCTAAACCGGATTAGGAAACGCGCCAGTGGGTTCGGAGGTAGGATTTTCCGGTCAGATCTGCCTGTTCGCGATTGGCTCCGTCGGTCTCTGGGGAAATACTCGGCGCCGACAGTACGAAGTACATACATACAGGTGCTTGCTTGAAGCCTTGCAGAGAGCGATCAAAAGATGACTGAAATCTGAAATCTCTAAATGCTAGATCTTCTTGCTGTCTCCTCCTATTTCCTCTATACTATTGCTCTTCTCCAGCTCGCTACGGGCAGTTAATCTCAGCCGTAAGCATGTTACGTTCGTCTAACAAACGTATATATACAGTGCAACGCACTCACTGTCCGCTTAGCTGAAATATATTCCTGTTCTAAAACGAGCTGCATAACCTCTAATGATCAAACACATGCAATGTATTTCTCTGCTCCGAGTCGTAGTCTGGCAACCAGGTTTCGTAGCCTGTCGCCAACATGCCCCACCGTCACAATAATTTAGCGTCCAAGTATCTCGATGCCTCCAAAAGCTATCATTCATGGGGTAGGGTTACTAAAAGAGCGGCACACTCTGGGGAGATGGGGCGCGGGAAGGGTCAACGTAGGAAATGAAAGTTCAGCGTCTACCAAGTGCCAGAGGTAACGCCTTGACAAAAGTCTGAACCATGCGGAGAAAGGTGGGGAGGATCACAAAAGGGTGCAATAGACCAAAATAGTTGGGGAAAAGGCAAGAGAAAAAAAAAGTATGGGCCGAATTCCAGGGGTTTATCTGAACTGGCAACTTGGATTGAATCTGTCCCTGTTGCTGCTACCATTTTATCTTCGTATCAGGCCTTATATCCATCATATCGACCGTCAAGGTCGCTCGTCACCTCCATCCGTCAATAATTGACATCAACCCATCACATCATTGCCAGAAAGTAACTGCTTAGAGCGCAGAGAAAACGAAGAGCTAGAAGATGGTTAGCATCACAGCAGCTAAACAAACCTCTACTGAAAAATGAGACACTTACATTGTTGGTCGCGGCGATTGCAATACTATCCTCAAACGGATGCCAACTCATATGTAGGATCTTCTTGTTGAAATCGATCTGGTCCGCGTCGGTTTCCTTCCTCATACGTGAGCCGGGTCCCGCCGGACTACCAGATCTCGAGCCTCCCTTCTTGCCGTTCTTGTTGATCGGCGTTGGCACTCCGACCTTCTTCGCCTTGAAAGCAGACTTGTCCGCTTGCAATACCACCTCCGTCTCCTTATTCGGATCAGTCGGGTAAATCATGAAGTTGTTGTTGTAGCTTCCGGTCATGACGTTCTCAGCATCGCCTGAGAAGACAACCTCAAACTTATCAAAGATACTATCGTTCTCGTATGTGTCGCACAGACGGGGTCGTAGATGTTCATGGATAGGGATCGTCTTGATGGGTTGTCTCTCCATATTGACGTCCCAGATTTTCACCGTCAGGTAGTCTCTCGAAAGGATGTAACGGCCATCGTGGGAGAATCGAACGTCAGAAATGGAGGAAATGATTTCGGAAAAGAAGGAGCGGGAGGAAGCATCTTCCTCTTGTTCGAACACTATAGGAAATTAAACATCAGCCGCGTTCTTCGTCAAAAAAGACGATTTAGCTTGTTTTAGAACTCACGTTTCTGGTGTTGATCGCACAGTGCACTCTGTCTCATGTCCGCCAGCTTGATCGTTCCCTTAGAGCTCGCGTACATGAACCAGTTACAGCTGGTAGGGTGGAACTCAGCAGCCGTAATGACCTCCGTCAGCTCCTCCATATTAGCTGGTTTGATATCGACAATGTTGAAGCTCTGGTCCTGAATATTAAGGTTCCATAGGTTGATTCGGAGATCGTCACTGCTGATGAAAGTCTCTCCATCGCTGTTCACGGAAATGCTGTTGATGTGGTAGGCGTGGGCATTGGCATAGGTTCTTCGGGGTACGGCTGCAACGACGGTGTCGTGATGCGTCATGCGAGGGAGCTTCAACGCAGAGGGATCCTTGAATGGCACCCGCGGTGCGCGAGGAGCACCGCCTCCACCCACGGCTCCTCCGGGAGTCAGTTCTGACGAGAGGTTGTTCTCCGCGACCACTTTCAGCGACTTGTCAAACACTTTCCACAGCTTTATCGTCTTGTCGTTGGTTGAAAGAAGGAAGTGGGAGGCGTTTTGTCGTCTACACCATTTTATCTTGTTGATCTTTTCTTCGATCTCTAACGATTTTAGATAGTCGAATTCGGGTTCGTGCGACTGGAACTCTGTGTGGAACTTGTATTCGCATGTCTTTTTCTGCAGGGGAGATCAGAACCATCCGGTTCACAAAGGGGACCTGGGAGTCGTACCGTTTCGTTCCGCTCAAACAGCACTACTCGTCCACCCTTATCTCCTGTGGCTAGGTAATTGCCAGTGTGGTCGAACTCGACGGTTGAGATGATATCAGCTAGGGGGTGGCCGCACACGTTAGTTTAAGCAGTCCAAAACAGACAGGGTTGGTAGGGTCCAGTGTCAATACATACCCTCTGTGATATCTTCGACATCGCCTTTATCGCCAAAACATCTGTTATCCGAGATCAGCAACGGATCGGCCTTCCAATCGTATCCAACGTGACGAGGCGAAGTGCTGAGGCCATAGGCATCAACCCCCACCAGCCAGCATCTGCACGTAGCTCCAGAAATTCTTTTTGCAGCGCAGTCGGTTTGAAGATAGCTGGCCCCGTCTCATAATAGAAAATAATATCAGATGCTTCTTTTTACCGGGAGACTTACTGCGTGAACTTCCAGGTAGGCGTACCTGGATCTCCGTCTACCATCTTTCAAATACCACCCTGCGTCGGGTAGCGGAGGCACAAGAATTAAGTATTTTTCTTTTCGTCTTTACGAAGAAGGTGCCACTGCGGGGAATGGTTCTGAGAGGTCTGAGATGTGGTGGTCTCTCAGGGCTTTTTGATATCAGAGATGACGCTCGGGAGCCCCTCAGTAGCAAGCTGTAGCGTGTGCCGGCGGAGGCTAGAAAAGAGGGCGCGGGTGCGTAACGAACAAGCGATTCCTCCACGGAACAAAGTGGTTGAGAGAGTTGACAGAGGGCTCCAGACGGCGAGCTGGGCGTGGACAGGGCTGGAGCAAGAGCACGATGGGGGGTTTGATGTTGCGACGTCAGACAGGGCAGGGTCGGCCAACTCAGTCACTGCAACAGGCTGGAAGGACAAATGATGGACGGCCTGGAGTGCAAGATGCGACACTGCGACGACCGGCCAGGACGAAGGAAGCAGTCTGTGCGGGGAGGGAGATATCGTCCAGGCACGAGGATCTGGAGAGGCAGTCCTGATGCAGCAACGCCGTTCAGTCGTGAGATCCGTCTTGGTTCGGTGTGGTTGAGGTGAGGCGGGTTCGTGGACGGTGGTGGGGAGTTTGCCCGTCCTCGGCGGCCCAGCCAGTTCGGACCAGCTCGACGCGTGCGGCACTTTCACTCTGGGCCTCACAAAGCGCCGTGAAGACTCGCTGGCTGAAAAGAAGCGGAATGTCCCGGCCTGTGGCAGGCTATTATAGACCGCAGTCACCTCTTTGACCTCAGACACAAGTATGTATATGCTGAATCGTCCTGCTCAGGCGTCTCTGGTGTTATTCAGTCTGTACAAAGGGCGATCAGCGTGACGTCGAGCCACAGTCGAATATACTTCCAGACCTGGACCACCCGATTCTCCTCCGTATGGGGGAACCACTCACATGCCGGATCTCTCCGTCTGCTCTCTTTAACGTTATTCTAACCGAAATGCCGGATCGTTGATTGCTTTTCTCTCTTTTGGATATCGTATATTACTGACTACATGCACTGCTACTGATCGTCTCCAAAGGCACGTCTGTCTCTCCTTTGGGCCGAATCACTCGAGGCCGCTGAAGGATCCAACGTAGCGTTGGTCTGACTACACAACTGCCAGTGTCAGACGGTTCTTCCTGTTTGGGAAATCAAACATCCCAGTTTGCTATCTATCCACGTCTCTCGTCACAGTCATCCCTCATGTCTGAGAAAGAGAAAGGGAAGGAAGCGCGGAAAGAAGCGCCAGCGGATGCGCCGGACAAACAATCGGGACAGGATGCCTCCGGCAATAAATCCATGGCCAGCAGGATCCAGGACTCTGCCTCTGGTCTCCTCAGAAATGCCATCTCTGCGCCGGGAGCATACAATCTGCCTGCAGATCTAGCACAGTCCTTGGCAAACGGCAGCAAGGCCGGCGCATCTGCCCCGCGCGGACTGTCCGGCTCATCAACAGCAGCGGAAAGCTTTCAGTCACATGGCTCGAGTGGGCTTGGATCCTCTGCAGCAGAGACTGGTGCACAGAGCTCTGTTCCTGCGTCATTTCGTTCAGGAGCAGCGCAGGAGGGCGGCTTTCGTCTGGATCCATTGGCCCAGGACGACTTCCAGCGCGGCGCTGATGACAGCTTCCTATACAACCCGGTCGACGTTTCTAATACGAAAGGGAAGGGCAAAGGCAGGGAGCAGGCAGATGCAGCGGATAGCGAGCTCGCGACATTCGACACCACTTGGGAAACTCATCATCACTCACAAGGAGCTACAGTCCCCGCTGCGCAAAATGCGCAGCCAACAACGTTACCCTCAGACGGTTCCGCCGTCGTGTCTCTCCTCGCCGACCCATCCTTCCAGCCCGAATTCCTCCCAACAGAAGAGAACCCAATCGACTCGACAGACCTCGACTCAGTACCGCCATTAACAGCCTCAGAGGTGCAGATTATCGAGTCCTTCCGACGCCACCCGTCCATGGCCTCAGAAACACAAAGCCAACACCATAGAATCACATCGCAGAGCCTGATCCCCGATATCGACGCATTCCTAGCTCAGGATTCACCCGCTACCGACACAGCTGCTCTCCGCGAATCAGTCCTCCACAATCTCCCCGGCGCAGAAGACTGGATGGCCGTCGAGGAGCGATACCACGACGAAGTCTGGGGCTATCTGCGGCCGGCCCTCGAAGCCGCGCAGAAAGAGATCGAGGAGACGAAAAGCGAGGGAGCACCGCCCAGCGAGGAAGGCCCTGCTGTGCGGAGACTACGGATGATTCTGCAGCATATGCAGACATGACATGATGCGTTCAGATGATGGTTTCCCTTCCTTTCCAGATAGATACCCTATTGTTTCTTACGTGAGCATGAGATTCAATGGACAGATTGCATGATCACGTTCCTATGTGCATATGTACATACATGTCTATTAAAAGCTGTGAATAGAGGATACGGATGTACTAAAATAGGACCAGGCATGCCTCCTAGGTGATAGATGGTTTCAACTTTGCTTATATAAAAATATATATAACTACGTTAACTATGACATACATAGCATTAACTATTCGAAATAATTCAAAAGAAAACCTCACCCGGAAAATAATGCGTAAATAAATGAATAAATAAAAATAAGAAGACGGCGCAGAGGCTAATCATAAAAACAATTTTAGGACCTACCCTACGATTCACGACACGGCAGGTTGACGGAGCATCCAACGCTAGTTGTTTGGGCAGGCACAATGGCATGGTAGTGTGCTCCGTACTCCGTAAGTAATAACATAACTAATTACACAGCTCTGGTAGGTGACGAGGTTAGGTTGGTACCCCGCGTTCTCTTCCCCAGATGGAGCTTTGGGTTTCGGCTTGTAATCGGGGGAATAGTCCATGTGAAAGTGAGGGTTGTCTCTGGAGGAAAATCACTCTGGTTAAGTTTGGGCGAGTTGGACAGTTATTTACGGCAATGGAGGTTAGGTTCTTCGTATGAGTTAATGTCTACAGGGAAGCAAAATCTAAAATAAACGTATTCATATAGGAGTACATTGCCCGTTCCAGGGGTCTTATATCCGAGCATAAAGTAGAGACATCATGGTATAGCAAACAGACATGAGAAGACAAGAGGATGTGACATGGATTCAAGGAGAAGGAAGAGGCGTAGATGAGATGAGACTGCGGGATTTTTTGGCCATGAACTCCAAAGTTCTATGTTTCAACTCCGCAACTTAGGATGGAAGAAGGATGGGAAGATGCTTAGTACTCGAGGCTAGGCGTCTGGCCGGCGACACGGCCGATGACGATCTGCGCGGCGTACTTGGGGATAACCTCGTCGTCGTGCAGCATCTCGAATTCTTCGGTGGCATCCCGGCCCATGTGGCTGAACAGAGCCTGAGCACCACCAGGGTGCTCATCCAGCCAGTTCGTCACATCCAACACGACTCCCTTGACGACAATCCACAGATCATCCTTCTTGTTGTGCTTTTTGACCTCCTCCATGGTGAACTCCTTCTCCGGGACCTTAAACTGGGAGATATCAGTCGCTTGCGACGACTCAGGCTTGCCGGCCGGCTGGGCAGTGGACTTGGCGCCCTGAGATGCAGCGGCGGGAGTACCCTGACCAGCGGGGGTAGGCGCTGTGGCACGGGCGGAGGCGGGATCCTTACCATCAGCACCAGCATTGTTCCATTCGACAGAGACCTTTCCAGGGTTCGACGGGTCAATGTGCAGAGAGATCTGGCCCAGACGCTGCTGGGCGCTCGAGGCACCACCAGACAGGACCTTCTGGAACAGATGCTGGCTCGCGCTGTCACCGGCAACACGTCCGTAGACGACACAGCCCAGCAGGGAGGAACCTCCCAGACGGTTGGCACCGTGCACACCACCGGCCAGCTCACCGCATGCGTAGAGACCATCGAAGGGCTTCTTCTCCGAGTTCAGCACCTGGGCACGGTCGTTGATCTCGATACCACCCATGGTGAAGTGCAGCACGGGCTCCATCAGAGCGACGTGGAAGTCGTCGTCAATGCTGAAGGGCAGGTTGTGGAAGTACTTCTTGCCCCATGGGTCCTTCTGCTTGCCGTCGGCGATCTGGTTGTAGTCGTCGAAGGTCTTCTTGAGGGCGGCTTCACCGCAGCCAATCTCCTTGGCCAGCTCCTTGCCCGTCATCTTCTTCATGAGACCACGGCCAGAGTAGTGGCGGGTGTGGAAGTCCAGGACCTTGGAGGCCTTGCTGTTGAGGATGAGGCGGATGGGCCACTTGCCCTTCTCCTTCTCCTCCCACATCTTGCCGGAGACATAGTCACGGTGGCCAAGCTCGTCAGAGAAACGCTGACCGTCACCGTTCAGCAGGAGACCACCCTCACCACGCAGAGCTGTAGAGTATTAGTCACTGAACAGAACAGATTCTTCTAGGGAAGAGTAGAATAAAACATACCCTCAGCAGCCAAGAACTTCCACTTGGAGGTGGGGTCCTTGGGGTCGACCAGACCAGTAGGGTGCACCTGAACCTTGTCCATGTCGATGCCGTTGGCACCGATGGCCATGAGCATCTTCTGGCCGTCACCGGTGGCGTGAGTTCCGTTGGTACTGGATAGACCGTAGGTGTCAGGACGCCACTTCTTCAGGAGAGAGTTCTCCCCCGTGAAGTCGGCGGCATAACCACCGGTGGCCAGAACGACAACACCCTCGGCGGTGTGAGTCTGTCCGTCGTACTCGTAAGTAACACCAGTAACGGTGTTGCCCTCCTTGTTGAGGGAGGTGACGCGGGCCTTCTTGATGACCTGGACACGATGGGGCTCAGCCTCGGTGAGCTCCTCGAGCCTCTGCATCAGGGCGTACGTGATGGCCATGCCGGGGAACTTGGCATCGTGACCACGGTGGGTACGGGGGAAGGAGTGACCACTATATGACTGTTAGCTATAATGATTCCCAACATCAGCACGCGAGTATATTATCGAAGTACGCACCCCAGTCGCGAGACCAGCGTTAGGTCGAGGTTGAAGACATCCTGCAGCCACTCGATAGCAGCGGAGGACTTGTATGTGAGGACCTTGATCAGGTCGGGACGGGCCTTGTCTCTGGCGGACTTGAGGGTATCTTCGTAGAAGGCCTTGACGCTGTCCTGGATGTTGAGGTCGACCTGTGTCCGCGTGAGGGCACCGTTGATACCCGAGGTAGCCTTGGTCGAGTTTCCACCGAAGAAACCTGGCACGCATTAGTCGCGATGCGTCTGGTCGATGCGATAGAGGACTTACTCTGCTTGTCAAGAACGAGGACGTTACCACCGTTCAGGTAGACGGTATGCGCGGCACTCAGACCGGACACTGCGAAAGAATCAGCGTCAAGCGCGGACAGATTACTTGGGGATGCGGGGAAAGCTTACATCCACCACCGACGACAATGACTCTCTGGGACTGTGCCATGGTGACTGATGAGGATAGAAATAAAAACACGGAGAAGAAGGACAGCAAGGAAGGAAAAGTCTGGGGAAAGGAGAAGGAAGAGAGGAAAGGCGGACGATGGCGGCGAAGAAATAGCGAGAGCGCGGTATGGGGAAACAGGCAATCCGGGGTCGTCCTTCAGAAGCCGACGCATGCTGGATGCGGTGCTCTTCACTCGGCCGAGGCTCATCGGCTTGCGCTGGCTCGCTTGAATCAATTACGCCGGCCGTCACTGGCCCAGATGGACCCGTTCCACTGTCTGTCCGACGATTCCAGTTATCCAGCGTCGGTGATGAGCTTCTGTTCGAGCCCACTGTGGATATGGACAGTGTTCCGTCCTTGGGTCGTCCTCACTTCTTGCGGGGAAGCCGTCGATATGATATTCGGTATTATGCTCGACCACTACATCTACGAAGGCCCCATATCGAGCAGGACGCATTCTACGCGACAAGTATATTATAATTAGGGACTAACAGGATAGCTCACGTCTGTGCTGTGAAAGTCTGGGGAAAGGTCTCCGCCCGTCGCATCGCATGTGAAGTGGTTGGGAGACCTTCACATGCCAGAGGACGAGAACGTGGGAGTGATGACATGAACGGCTGACAGTCTCATCCAAGCAGTTCAGTTGATTGATCGAATTGCCCCTGAAGGAATGGAATTAGTTACTTCCACGCCATCAGCGTCAGCCAAAGCAGTGTATCCTCTGGCGTCATGTGTTATCCGCTCTGTCCCCGCCCGGCACTAAACGATGCTAAAGGACGCATTCTAGCTGTCTTCAGTCTAGCATGTCTCCTGCTCTCGGATGGTCAGGCCATGGTGGTCTGTCTTTTACTCAGCCGGCAATTCTCTGGGCAAGTCTGATATGGAATCGTACCTATTCGCTATCCGAGGTTCGTTACTGCCTGAGGCTGGCATGTCCATCAGCAATTCCATCCTCTATCTAATTGTCTATAGAACAAATACTCATCACTAGAGCAACTAATTAATTAGTTAATTATGACTACTAACTATGCTAGTGAACCTGTCGCCGAAAAATCTCCTTGGACGAATCGATCGGGCGCTCATCCATCCACTGCCCTCTTCTCGCCCGAGAGAACCAGCTAGGCCCTCTGCTAGCTGATCGACGTGGGGTATGAGTATATTCCCTCGAACGCAATCAAGGTACGCGGTAGAGTAGAATCCAATACCTGGTAACAATAATCCAACAGTCCCAAAAGAAACCAAATTTTCACCAATGATAACATAACCTCTAGATCTACTCCGTAATTCAAAGGCAACTCCCCTGATCGGCTATTGAACATCCTCTTTCACCCGCCCAAATCATCGGCAATTGCCCATATCAATTAAAAAAAAAAAAAAGACAGTAGAGATCGAAACCCCGGTGAATATTTGCGCTTTCTCATTTTCTAGCCCATGTTCCAGATCTAGAATGAGAGATTTCATTCGTGGAAAATATTTCTTTCTCTTGCTCGGAACATATTTTGGCGGATAGGTCGGAGAACGGAAGGATCGGAGAATTACAAGTAATACCGAGGGTTAACTAGTCAGTGGTCACGGATTCCGAGATGCAGAATAATTGTAGGTCGGCTTCCCTAGTGATTTTGAAGAGTGTCGGGGGCGGAAAGCCGATTATGGTGTTTGGTTCTGTGGCTGGTTGGATGCAATAATTCCGACGGTGAAGCCGAGTATACTGAACATGTACTGTTTAATGCTGGTGTTGAGCGCCACAGACACGCTGGTCCTCGCGCTTTATTCTAGACTACTGTTGATGAAAATATACTCAAACAGACAGAGAATAGATAGTCGCTATTCTTTTACGGGAATCTTCAGTCCACAGCAATTAATGATATATTCGAAATATCGTCTATACCCATTCTCCTTTACTGAGTCGTTATCGACATGCTATTTTCCGTAATCGTCGCTCGTGAAGTCGCTCAATGCACCATCTGTCCAGCCGCCAAATCCTGCAACAATTCACAGAGTCAGCATGCATAGCTTCTTCCCTCTTTCTGAATGGGAGTATCATACCGGAAAGGCATCCGTTATGCTGGCTGCCACCCGCTCGACGTCTTCCGCTAGCCCCTGGACGCTCGCGTCCCATAACCGCAAGTTTCGTCCTGCAGATCCGGTACTGCCAACCCCAGAGATTCCCGAATCGAAAAAGATAACACCGTCGATCTGGTCGATGCTGGCTTTCAGCCGGCCCTGTTCCACCATCCGTGCCGCATATGCCTCCGCCTTCTCCGCGGCTGTCATATCACCGCTGTCCTTGAGACCAAGTATCGTCCCTAGAGACTCTGTCGTAATGTTCTCGTAGAGCTTGCTAGCGGCGACCAAATTGTGCTCAATAACGGCCTTGTCCAGCACGGTCGAACCGTCAGCCGTTTGCGCCAGCTGATGCGGCTGCAGCTTCTCCGAAAAGGCAGCAACCTCCTCTGGCGTCAAGAGCCGGTCGAGGAACATCTTCTCCAAGATCCCAAACTCCTCCACAGAAGTCGCACGATCATCCTTGTAAAGTCGTGCAAGCGTCCGC
Organism: Paecilomyces formosus; assembly: GCA_029606185.1. Lineage (NCBI taxonomy): Eukaryota > Fungi > Ascomycota > Eurotiomycetes > Eurotiales > Thermoascaceae > Paecilomyces > Paecilomyces formosus. The sequence goes on from JAPVCB010000038.1 coordinate 1,134,342, forward strand.
GATCGCTGCGGTCCGGCCGGTGCGAGAACAGCGCAGATAATCGCCGCTGACAGAGCGTGCAGGCGATCACCCTCATCGACTCCAGAAGCGAGACTGACGTTATAGTATTCCTGACTTGCGTCCAAGAAGCGACGACGGGCATCGAGGATACGGGCCTGAGAGAGCTGGAAGTGCAACTTGAGCTCCGGGTCCTCGATCTTGCTGGGCATGTTCTTAATCTTGTTCAAGAACGCCTCCGCACTCGTCGTGTCATCCTCCTCCAAATATAATCTCAAGATGCGAATCCACATGCGGACCTTGGAGTCGTCCGAAACGAGACGCTGCGAGCTCTCCAGGTGGATTCCCTGCAGCGCCCGCGCCGCAGCGATGTACTCCTCCTGAGCTTCGTAGGCATCGGCGAGGATCTCTCGTATCCGTGAATCTTGTTCTTCCACCGATGCTGACCGCGACTGGAGCAGGGTAGTGGCGTGCTGGCCGACTTTAACCTTGGTTTCCGGAGAGAGATCGCGCAGGACGTTGATGAAGGAATCTAGGAGGGGGCGGGCAGCGACGATGCTGATGTTCTCGCTGAGAATCGAATCAAGGTAGTAAATGAGGTCTAGGGCGAGTTCATGCTCAGATGAGGTAGAGACGATCTGTGAGAGCAAGTCATTGTAGAGCTGCGGTTTGTTCTGTTGGTTGGGAGACGACTCGATCGCTGCCAAGGTGTCTGTGACTTTCTGCGACGCCATGACGAAGAGAATGGCCGTGGCCGGAGAGGGAATAGATAGATAGAACCAGATGAGGAGATCTGGACTCGCACGAAGAGATGTCAGGACAGGCAGCCAGAAGAGGTGACTGCATACGTTGACGCTGGATCCAGCCAAGTGCGGGACTTGAAGCGAGGTTTACCCAGTTAAGCTCCGCTTATCGATAAGGAGCTTGATGAGACCGTTACTACGCCATAACACGGCACTTTGGATCGTGAATATTGGAAACTTTGGCAAAGTAATAGTTCATTCATAGGTCTTTTAACCTAGGAATGGTCTAAAGCTGAAAGGAAGATGTACCATATTGTAAACCAGATCAACAATGATTTTTGTAAGCCTCACAGCTGCAATATGAACCAGTTTTTAGCCAAATAACCTATGTTCAAGAGCCGTAGAGTATCGCAAGTGGAACAGCGCATCCCATTATCTATCATTCTCCGAATAAGCTGCGTTAGTCGTCAGTTCATGTCAATTTAACGTGTTGGTGAACGCCCTGGGCGGAGAGGCGGCGTCGAGCGCGCTAGACGCCTAGAGCCGCCCCACGCCGCAGCTCCAGGCTTTCCTCATCGATGGAGCCGCCGAGAGAGCAACGCAGGTAATACCAACATTATCACCGTCACATCTGTCATTCTCGCCCTCCACGCAAGGATAATAACTCTGTTGCATCTATCTACAGCTTAGAAGCAGCCCGCACAGTTCGTCGCCCGCTCTTTTCATCCCGGCTCGCTGGCGCCATGTCGCAAGTCAAACAGGAGCCGGGCTCGACGCCATTCATCAAGCCTGACCCCGACTCCAAAGAGGCGTCGCTGGGGGCTATGTCAGATGAAGACATCTACGAAGATGCAGGAGATCTTGATTTTTCAAACGCTTCCCAGAATGTCTGGCTGACGCGCATTCCGAAATCGCTATGGGAACATTGGGCGCATCTGGACGACGATGAAGAGATACAGATTGGTACCGTCAGGGTGGAGGGAAAACCGGAAGACATCAAGAGGGTACGCACTCTGGCTCAAACTTCTCTTGAGAACTTTGCGCTGATAGAAACGACAGGTCAGTCTACGGCTATTCGATCGACCGGATAACAAAGATGTCCCCAAGGACTACATCCTAAAGCGCCAGAACGTAACGGGCGAGAATACCTCGTACGCTGTACAGAACGGTTACGTATTCACTGAGAAGGATCTTCCTGGGTACGAAAACCGACTCAACCTGGTGTTCGGCGAAGCACGCTCTGCGCTCTACGAGGCGATGAAGCGAGAGGCCCGGAAGAAGGACCGTAAGAAGAGATGGGAACCCTACGTGCGGAAAACAGTACCAAGTACGTATTCATATCTTCTTGTCGTTTTGCGTTCTGCGCTGTTTCTTACACTTCTACAGAGCAAACCTCTCTCGTCGGAAAGGTGCGAGATGAGTTCAACTGTATGCCGGTGGAGAACGAAGAATTCCAGAAAATCACCGAGGAGCAGGCTTTCAAGATCTTCAAGCCCAAGGAGAAGGTCAGGTTTATTGACAAGGTGTCGGGCAAGATGCTGCGCGCTGGCAACGTCCTGCCTGGGGAAAAGAGCGCCTTTGTGGTCAGTATTCTCGTGTTATCTCTTTGGGTACTTCTTTTCATTACTGACTCTGAGCAGCAAGCGACAAAGCCCACCAAGCCTCGTCCACAGGAAAACAAGACAACTCGTATGCCGCAGAACGAGCTGCTGGATCTCATCTACCAATGTTTCCGGGAACACAAATACTGGCCTTTTAGCGCATTGAAGGCAAGGCTCAACCAGCCAGAAGCATACCTCAAACAGACACTGGAAATGGTCGCACATCTGGTCCGATCTGGAGATTTCGCAATGACCTGGGAACTCAAGCCGGAAGCTAAGGAAAGCAACTACGCCATGGCATACCAGAACGCCAAGGAGGAACTGCCGCCAGATCCAGGATATGGTATGGATGAGGAAGAAGACGGTGGAGCAGCTTCGGAAAATGAGGATGTCCAATTTGAGAGCGTAGTTTAGACGGGTCGCAATTACTCTATACTTGTAATTTGGGTGAAGGCGTGATAAAGGCACCAACGGAATGGTCTATAAGAGTATGGGGCTTTTGACTGTCTAATAATATATCTATGATACAAAAAATCCGAATTCTCACTTTATTGTCCTTAATAACTAGTGATGTCTTATTATTGATTTGCTATTCTTTCAATAATAGACGGCCCCCTGTAATCACGTGATTGTTTCACGATATTCAAGCGCCACAACACCACGGCTGGCAGCTCACTCGATCCTCAAATCGCCAACCTCACATCGTGGCGATACCCAGGCAGTACAAGCCATAAAACCCTTCATCTGTCAGCTAACATCACTCATTCAGTGTGAAAAGTCAGATAGATATGACCGAAGAGCAGGATCTCCTGGCCAAGATCGGTCAGCTTGCTGGTAAGTGCAACAGGTACATAGACGACAGCTCCTTCAGGCCACTGACCCCGCGTAGGCCAGATCAATCAGCACAAAAATCAAACGTCCCAAAAACCGCATACCTACAGCAGTGCTCCTTACCCTTCTCATAGTTCTCGATATAGCCCAGGCTGGGCGCCATACCGTGGCAGACCGCCCGCGCGACGTCATGTAACCCCTCACCGCAATCGCACCCTCGTCCTCAACAACGGCGGCAAGGCGAGCTCAGAAGCTGGATCTGCTGGCTCCTCTGGTGCTAGCGGAGATGGCAGCGAGGTGAAGCCTGCTGCCCCGAGTGGCTGGGTAGCGAAACGCGATCGACATATGCAGTTGATCAACTCTGCCATCTATGACAAGGAGGCACAGGCGAGGACGAAAGCTATTGAGCAGAGCCGCAAGCTCAAGGCAGAGAAACGCACCAAAGTTGAAGAAGCCAAGGTCCTTAACTACGCGCAGGGTGCTGGAAGACAGTATCCAAGTGCGGTACCAGCTCACACTCCCGCGACTGTGCCAAGTTCAACAGTTTATCAGATCCTCGTCAATGATATACCATTCCAGGTTGCCCGAGGCGGCAGCAAACTGATCAGATTATCCAGTGCGACTACCATTCCCGATCGATCAAACCAGCGGGCTGGCTTACCTGTAGTAGATGATCCCGCGAGCGCAAATTCCACCCCAAAGAGAGCCACGGTCGGTGGAGTTCCTTTCGTTCGCAGCAAAAACGGAAATCTCCACCGTCTAGGTGCTGTCGCTTCGAAGAAGTAGGTTTCAAATCAGATTCGCCGCGAATTTTCACTAACATAAATAGGAAACCGTCCGAGATCAAGAAGAAGAATGAACTCTGCAAGAGATTCACATCGACGGGTACCCACCTCTCTCCAACTCAGGCGTTTTATATGAAGATATCCGTTGATCTGGGTAAGCTCGGTCAATACTGACATATATTTTTACAGGTACTTGTTACAAGGGACCGTCGTGTCTCTACGTTCACGATCCAAACAAGGTTGCCATCTGCAAGGAGTTCCTCCAGACTGGTAAATGCAGTGCCGGGTCCATGTGTGATCTGTCCCACGAGCCATCACCCAATAGATCCCCTGCCTGTATGCACTTCCTTAGAGGGCGCTGCTCCAACCCAGAGTGTCGGTACGCCCATGTTAGGGTAACGCCTGGTGCTCCTGTTTGTCGAGAATTTGCAACCCTAGGCTATTGTGAAAGAGGTGCCGAGTGCGACCAAAGGCACGTCCATGAGTGTCCGGATTACGCCAACACAGGGGCTTGCCATAGAAAGCGATGCACGTTGCCACATGTTGACCGGGCAGGCCAGATTCGAAAGAACGCTGCTAACAAGGCAGATACCCCTGCCGACAGCGAGGCCGATCTCTCCAGCGAAGAGGAGGAATACGATGAGATCGACTCTGATGATGTCGACTCTGACGAGCTCGATGAATTTCCGGAAGTGATAGAGCCTGGTGCCGACAGTGGCGAGATTTCCCAGCAACAGGATTTCGTCCGCTTTTGAGCGCTCCCCTCTTTACTGACCATTGTTGAATAGGCACTGTAGTCGAGGCCCTGCTTACGCAGCTAGGGATCTCAGATGTACGCGGGAATTACTGCCCGACTGTGAATATGCATTTCATTTGAGAAAGATATTCAGTTTTGGCATTACAGACACATGGCGGGAGTACCATTTGGTGATTCTGGTCTACTTTCCTGAATGAGCCATCCAGTGGATGGGGCAAAATTTTATTACGAATTTGCGTGTTTTCAATCATACGGATATCCAACTTTGGTTTTTCGGACAGGGAAAAAAGTGAAGAGAAAGAAACAACAGTCGGGTTTAACACTCGCCGCATCCTGCCTTTCCAGTTCGGACTGGCAGGACGGCTTGTAATTTGAAGTAACTATATCAAAGAAATAATATCTCTTAGTCAAAACATAATACATTCGAGGTTTTCATTTGATACTATTCTATTACTACACTGGTATATTCATCCTCAATAAGACGGATATAGAAACCATCCTGTACCAATCTGCTAGTCCTGAGGCCTGAGCACAAACGCTGGCTCCATTGAATACATTGGGCCTTTCCGTCGACCTACTGAGTACACTTGCGACCTATTAGTATGCTACACGTTCGGATAGAATCAAAATCGCGAATCGCAAGTACCCAAACAGAGCACAATTATCCTCTTCCACCCTCCCATATCTCATTCCTTTCATTCGTATCTCATTCCTGAATACAATTGTTCGTCACCCTTTGTATGGTGTCTTCTCGATCACTGTTTTTTTTATATCATAGGACGTTCCGACACGTCTGCATGCAATTGTAATCACTGTTCTGTAAGTTCCAGTCTGTATCGCTATCCTGCATGTTTACGTGACTTGCTGGAATTCTGCGATATGTATGTATGATATTGGGCGCGTGTAGCGAAGTAGGTCTATTTGAAATAGGACTCATTCATGGAAGCGAAAATTGTAGGCGGGGAGGATATGGCTTCACTGTTTATAAGGGCTTGTTAGTTATGTACTTTTCTTTCTTTCTTTTTCTTTTGACGTTCATACTTATGTTCAAGATGCATCTTGATATTTTCTGGTTGCGTGACGAAGGGCCAATGTGGTGTTGGTAGTTGCTGGGATGGGAGGTGGTTGTTATTGTGGCTAGTATGGGACGAGAGGTATTTACCCGCCTAGCGATCTATATACAAGACCAGCATAGTTGCGAGGCGTCTACTACTATATTCTAGTAGAGAGCGAGAATACAAGAACCGATCTTGTCAATGTTGAGGATATAGATTGATATGGAAGAATTGGCTTCTTCAAAGCCGGTTCTGATGGCCAATGCCAACGTCTATTTGGTAGATAAGGAGAAGACTGAACATCTTTTCTGGTCGAAGACAAGTCAAGAACAATGACGATGAGAAGCCCTCCTACTTACCAACTTGGTCAATGTTCAGACGAAAAAAAAAGTCCCATCTTAGTCTACCCCTGAAAACTCTGGGGCAGGGGACCCGGTCCCTCCTGGAGAGCAGCTACCAGGAGCTCTGTTATGAGTCATAACTTCGATCTCGATATTGCTGCCCACCGGCCGAGACAACGATCTGCACCTAATGTTAGTTTGACCTGCTCACGGACGCAACTCCGCGGTTATTGGTGAGAGGCTGTCATGTACGATGCGTAAGTACCCACGTAGATCAGTGTTAAGCACTTGGCCCGATTAGGAAACTTGTAGACAATGCCAATGTCGGGATCTAAACCGAGAGAAGTATGACCGGCTGTCATTCATGCACATTGTCGTCGAGCATGTAAGTATAATCTTTTTTTTTCCTGGCGGCTTGTTTATCTCGGAGGCAAAAAAATAAAAAATTTCAACCACTCTAATTTAGAGGCAACTCACTGGAAATTTCAGGGTCCTCTCGATCGGCATTGCGGCAAAGAAAGGCTAGAAGGATAAGAAAGAGTAAAACAGGATAAATAAGTTTACTCACCGCAAAGGACCTCGTTTATCTGCGTCATATTATGGAAGAAACGGGTTCCTTTCCTAATGGCAGCATTGTCCTCTCAAAGATCTTTCCATTGGTGCTCTTCCATGATCAACAATCCTTTGCGCTTCGGAGCCGTACCTTTAACTAGTGGTTACGGTCTGGCATTGAGGCCTCAACCTACGTCCGATTTCCCGTTTCCTCTATTTCTGGTCACATTGAGGATGTCGGGCAACAACCTGAAAAGAGAGGGATGGAGCATAATACGGGCTGAGGCAAAGAGCTCGAGACGGACGAACTCTAAAACACAAGCAGGAGTCTCCCTCTAGGTTTCGTGGGCGCCGCGCATGCGCGCGCATGGTTTTAGCTCGAGGGCTGGTGTAGAGAAGACGGCATGAATATTCTGTTGCGTGGTAGGAGAATCAATGCGGCCGGCGAGTCCACAGGTTCATCCTATCGATGGCGGTTAGCAAAAAAAGAAGAGGGCCAAAAACACAGTCTATGCCCACTTGGTTCCCGCGCGGCCCGTCAGAACTAAGTATGGAGTTTCGCTTGTGCTGCAAGTCGGTGCCGATGCTGTGGTCGTTGACTTTGACGGGTGCAAGCACTAATCTGTAGCCAGAATGGCCGTCGTGGTGCTGGGAGCAGCTGGCCGTATAATTGGATAAAACCACCATCTACACCGCCAGAGTCGACGTGAAGAGGCACGGTCGTCCTGTTCCCAGCCATCATCGCCACTGTGGAGTTTCGAAGCAGAAGAAACCATCCGATGTTTTTGTGTCTCATGTTATCTTTTCACGTGCGCTCGTGGGTCTTGTGCTAGGTGCATCTTTAACGCGTGAGGCGAGAGAGACCGTTCAGCGGATGGACATGTTTCCTGTTTATGCGATGGCTACCCGCGGTGGTTGTTTCAGGATAAGGATTTGGATCCGATTCGCGGCAGCTTGTTTACTTCGAGTACTCCTTTGGGGTTTTCCTGAAAGTGCGTGCTCTTTGCGTAGGTACTGTACAATACGTCCTGGCCTCAGCGTCTTCTCTAGGCCGGAGAAATACCGGTCCTAAGGCTCGATTGGAGTAACGTGGCAGAGCATTCAGGTACGAAGAGAACTCCTGTAAGGCTTGCATTCTCGGACGACTCTTCTCTCCGAACATCATTGAGAGCTTGGAGTATGAGTCACAGCAAGGCATTGTCGTTCATTGGCCGTTCCTAGGGAAATTGGGACTTCCAATGTACTGCTACTTGGGGCCATAGAAGAGGCTACCTGAGTCTCCAGGCATGTTAAAGCGTCAAATGCATGTACCGACCTCGTGGCTATGATGTAGAGGTGCAGTTACCTCCAGATCTGGGCTCCCAGATGCTATATCGGAGCTATCCGTTTCAATGATGGCCGCCTCACATACGATGTAAGAGGCATCACTCAGACAATTCATCGTAGCTGCAGCCTTTCTATCTCCAAAAAAGGTACAATGCTTCATCTGAAACAGGTACTATTCCAATGGACAGTGCGCAATTGACGAGTCTGTTCGATCCGTCTCCTGATCAGCGTTCATCAAGCTCAATTCTTTCTCCCAGAGGTTCATGCATGTCCGGAGATATTGTGCTGATAGTAAGCAATAGTACACGTCAATTGCTCCTTGGGTATAGGGCACTTGTTTTGCGTAATCAACCTAATATGGAAGCGAATGCTGCAGACAGGATGGTGTGACAGCCTCGCTCTCTATGGCTCCAAGCAATCCAGGGACACATGGTAGATTGCCTGTGTCTCCTATTCTGTAAGCGCACATACCGCGAGCATCAAGTGAAAGATGTCAAAGCTTTCGCTTAGTATAGCTCTTCCTGCTAATGCGCACCTTAGTCGAGAAGGCGGGGTGGACAGATACCTGGGGAATGTCGCGGGCTGACACCGTTAGACTTGGCCACAGGCCATTCGATACCCTACTGCTGGCGTGCCTTTCCAAAAGCGTAGTCTGCTCATCAGATGTCGGATGGCATCCGTCCCTCGATGCCAGACGGGGTCTCCTCCGCGTTGGGACACAGGCACCGCATGAATCTGTTTCATCTTGTTCTCCAGGCTAGGAACCGCATGATCATGAAGCCAATCTGTACAGCGCAGCAGGCCCGGCTGTTTCACAGTGACCGTGATGCGACCTGGGGAATCCCGGATCAGTTCATGGTGAGAAATGATACTGAGCTCTGTGGAGGATCTTCGTCTTTGAGATCGTACAACAGACATCGCGCTGCAATTCTACCCTTCCACGTAGACTAGCTGATGAGGAAATACCATTCCATGGTGACGGCACGTAGGCTCGATATCTCCATCCATCCCATACAATGTCCTCGATGACTATTTTGGAAACCCCTTCTGAACTTTGACATACGGTCATCTTTGGCATATGGAAGTGGAGCCAGGCCGACTCCCATTATCACCCGCAGGATCTGCGCATCCATGCCTCCACGATGGTCCAGGTTCAAATCAATGGCTGCGTGGTGGGTGTCCAGAGGCATCCCAGAATATGCTATCTCCGGCAGAACTGCCTGGTCCACCACACCGTTGATCGGGCCGGTCTGCTTCTTCTTCGAGCGAATGAGGCTCAAGGCCATTGTAGGATCCGCACGCATTGACGGAAGCAGCATTGACCGTTGCCCGATTGGAAGAGCTTGCTGAAGAGAAGCTAGCTGCTGCTTAGACGGCGTAGTTAGTCAGAGAGTTAAGAGTCTGATAGAGGGTGGGCAGGTACTGAGGCCCGAAACGGTGCCTTGGGAGAGGAGTATAGATGCCTTGGATGAGGTGCCAGTGCCTTACTGAAAAGACGCTCTGAGAGGCCGAGTCGAGCTCGAGCATGCCAGGCGGGAGCAACTAACTAACTCACTGCGCACTGGTATGGAAGGCTGGCCTATCCATCGCCAAAGCTGCGTCCATCGCCAATGAAAGCATCGGGTCTAAAAGCTTCGTCTGCTTTTCTCTGGCCATTCTCGATCGTCTGCTCGAGTATCTGAACGGTCTGCCGGTCTGTGCTCTGCGTGCGTCCTGCTTCTGCATCCGCTACTACTGCTCATGCCAGTGCTTCTGTGCCTGTCTTGCCCCTGCGGTCCACGGATGATGGACCATGGTTAGCATCTCAAGATTCTAACGCTTCCAGGTAAAGCAGACAGCCAGCATGGACCCTGACTCGCCGCCGTGGATCATTCTCCCCGCGGGCCGGCCCATGACTATCATGGCCCCAACGACGTCGATACCACCTGGGAAAACGTCTACGATGAGGGGGAGGGGCTGACAGATACGATACCAGCACTGTCACTTCTCGCTGTATCGCGTCGCTCTCGTCTGTTTACCGTGCCCGTGTCCGTGTACACTGTCGTCCTATTGTTCTTCCTTCCACGTCCATACCGCTGTGGTGTCGCCAATTACAGGCTGGCGCTCTCCTGTCTCTCTACGAAACCGCGTATCGGATGATCCGATGAGTTCTCGAGCCCACTCTAGATTGCCCTTTATTCGTCCCTTAGAAGGTCTGCTGTCGAACCTGATACACACGAGTATGCGACAAATGGGCTCAGACGGACAGGACTCCAGTACAACCAGCTTTGTTTTGGGCCAGCCAAATCGCGCTGGGGCTTCTGACATCACACCTCCCTTTACGGGAATGGAAAGGTCACACTGACTTCCTCGTTGGAAGAATGACTTCTTCGCACCCTCAGGAGGTCCGTATGATCGCTGGCCCTAGATGGTAGCTCAGGGTTCAAGACGGGCCCCGGATCGTTCCTTACCGTACCGTCCGTACCCTAGGCGAATCGACGGCGTCAGACCCTAGAGGGAGATCATGGGCCCAGGCGGAATGTCAGTGCGTGCACCGGGCCTGCTTGGGCATCGTCCACCAGACCCTGAATCTTGTCTAAGCGGGTATAGCGGCTGCTACTGGCACAGAACTGCTTGTAACGGGGACTGCGATGAGTGATCATTCGATCCCTCCATTGACGCCCGTCTCATCGACGCTCTCTTGCAGACAGTCTGGACGGCTCTCTTTGCCACGGCTCGTGGGTCGCTATTGCAAGAGCTGTATGTATGGTATATCTACTTGAGTGGCTGGGACGCCAAGAGCAAACGATCTCTGCGACTCTACGGCGGCGCGATGGATATCACGGCGGCTCCGGGGGCAGAGAGAGTGATGAAACAAACAGCAGAAAACAAAACATCCTGAACCTAGTGGTACCCGCTGGTTCGTGATTCATAGACCTCATGGCATCGGGGAAGTACTATCAATAGAGACCGATATCACCACGGCCGTTTCGGGAATGGGCAGAGGGTACGGGACAGTACCAGGCATCGCCGTCATCGCAAATCACGGCGTCCTGTCCGTCTCGTCAGGAGGCCAGCCTCAGTTGGACTGGGGCTAAGATGGACACCAGGCCGACGGGCAAGCAGGACGACCAGCGGGGACGACAGAGAGCAGGTAAAAAAAAAAA
>JAPVCB010000038.1:1145547-1165487 GCA_029606185.1 Paecilomyces formosus
GCAAAAGCAAACACGATTGGGTCACTACGGCATAAGTTACTTAGCCGTGGGGCTGTCACTGTTATTGGAGGTCTCAAGCAGGCCTGCGACGATTGGCACGGAGAAGAGGCTTCTACTTTAGAGCACGACTGCTCGTCCTCCAGATGCACGTCTGCCCAAAGGTCGCAGAGCATCCAATGACTTCAGCCCGTCAGCTCGGAACGCACGAGAAAGCGTCGCCTCGTCTTTTCCCTCCCGCAGACCGCCGAGCCCTGTAGCGTTCGTCCTGTCAAGAGAACGAGCGCTGCTATCGCGGCTTTCCAGGTGACTCTTGACTCGGCCCGTTGTTGCTTCAGATATCAGATATATGTCCCCGTCGAGATCAAGATCCATCGACCCTTTCCCGGTACACAACATCCAACAACCATTTTGTGAAGGTCTCTCTATCTAGAGAAGAGACCTCTTTGAACACTTCCTCCCTGCCACCTCCCTTCTCCTCCAGCGAGGTACCTTTTGCATTTTCTTTCTTCCTCCTGCTACTATTACTCCTCCCGTTCTACCGACCTTCTCCGTTTTTTTCTCCCCACCCCGCACCGTTTCACACCGCCTCTTTATCTTGCGCTGCGCCTCTTCTTCTCCGTCACGATAAACACAGCCCAACATGGCAAGATATTCTCAGCAGTCCTTCGACTTCTATAGCCAGTCGCCGTCTGCTCTCGACTCAAAAGCTGCCTTCTCCGAAGAGGACGAGATGAGCGTGCTAGACGACAAGATCCTCGACTCCACCACTCCCGATATCTCACTCGCTGACCCCCGCCGAACATCATATGACCAGGCCTCAGAAGCCTTCTCACATCGAGAACCTGTCTGGTCGGATTTCCAAACGGCCTCAAATCCTCAGTCGCGACAAAACTCCCAAATGTCGAATTCCATGTTCGAGACGTCCAACAATGCCTTTGTGCGGTTAGACGCCTCGCATCCCGCCCCCAACTATGTACAACAGACCTCATGGCCTCTCACTCGCGATTCCGGATCATGTACTCCTACCGCCCTGTATGAGCAGTTTCCCCAAGAATTCGACGGCGCTTCCTCCGCTCCCTTCGCGGGTGGCGCCGTCGGCCCCGTCACCTCCCTCAACTTCCCTCAGATGCAATATCGGCCTGGAACGGCCTTTGGCGCCCCCGGTGCTGTTGCCATGTCTCCTCAATCCAGCCAGGGCTGGATGGCCGCTGCCTCCGATGTTCAGGACCGCTCGCGACCGAACAGGAGTCCTACTTACCGCAATAGTTCTCCCCTGCATGTCCGACGGGATGGCATCCGGAAGAAGAATGCCCGATTTGAAATACCCGCTGAGCGCACTCTGAGCAACATCGATCAGTTGATCAGCCAGTCCACCAACGAAGAGGAGATCAAGGAACTCAAGCAGCAGAAACGCTTGTTGCGAAATCGACAGGCTGCGTATGTCCTCTATTCCCCTATATCAACCATATGAGAACGGTCAGCTGACAGATATCACCCAGGCTTGACTCCCGGCAACGCAAGAAGCTCCACACTGAGAAGCTAGAAGAGGAGAAGAAACACTTCTCTAATGTTATCAGTGAGCTTGAGGAAGCTTTGCACAGCATGAAGCTGAGGGAAGCCGAGCTCCTCCGCGAAAAGGGAGAATGGATGTCTGCCCAGCAGCAGATTAACCAGTACATTGAGAACCTGCACATGGAGAAAGATGAGCTCATTCGGGCACATACCTTGGAGACGGCCGAGCTCCGCAAGAAGAACAACATCCTCCGCGAGGCTGTTGAGAAACTTGAGAGCCAGGCTAGAGTATCCAACCCGACTACCTTCACCAACGAATTTTCCGACTTTGAGAATCTCACTATGGACAACAGTCCGTGGGAGGACTTCTCCATGGTCAACAGTCTCTCTCTCGAGAACGAGGCCGTGTCTGCTCAGGACAACTCAATGGCTGTCGTCTCCAAGCCTGAAAAGGCCTCCGACAAGCCTTCCTCGCAGGTTGAGTATCCGTTTAGCTGGAATGCTTTCTACATGTGCCTCCTGTTTGGTGCTTTCATCGCCTCAAACAGCTCCTCCCTCTCGAACCGTTCCATCCCGCAACTCTCCGAGGAGTACCGTGCCGAGTCTGCGAACGTGCTCAAAGCCGTTCTGGCTTCCGCACCCCCGGAGGTGATGCAGTCCAACAACAACAACGCTGCTATCTCGGCATCGGCTACCTCTGGTCTCCCTACCACCATCAGCGGTGCGGAGATGGCACAGATGACTGGAACCGGACCAACGTCCAACCTGGATGAACTCCACAATACCCTTGCAATGCCCAGCAAGGAGCAGGAGAACCAACAAGTCTTCGCTCTCAATGCTGACCAATACAATTCCTTGACTACCTTCGAAGATGACGTTGACTTCAAGCCTCAGCAACCTTCCAACCTGCAACAAGCACTGGCTGCCATGCGGAGTAACGGTGCTAACAACAGACTTGAGACTAAGGCTACATCTGATGTCTATTCGAGGTCATTGCTGTGGGATCGTGTCCCTGAAAAGGTGGTTCGCGACTTCAGGAGAATGGTCCGGGAATGCGGTGCGGTCTCCATTAAGGAGGAGCAGCGGGATGACTTCCGCCAGTCGTGAGCGGGCTGTGGATGAGTACGAGGATGCTTACGCATAGATGGACTTTCTCTTCTTCCTTTCGTCCCCAGCTGGAACGCCAGTATGCTTCCAGCTCTTTTGAACATCTTCTTTTCCAGCCTTTTTCGGATTCTAGAATTATCTGATCTGATCTGATCAGGCTAAGGCTAGGCAGGCCTAGTCAGCCCAGCATATTACATTCTTGTGGTTCTTCCACCCGACTTTATTCACTACTATCTCTTTTCTGAGATTCGATTCAGCACTACATGCCCTGGATATGTCTCCAACTACTATGGGGAAGAGGCATATCTCAACGCATGCTTAGTTAGCTAGTGGCCCGACGCCTTCGACATTTCCTTTGTTCTATGTTCATGTCACGTATTGCATGATGGACGGTTTGTGCGATTTAGCGAATTGTTTGATTAGCCAAATTTTCTCATTGTCATTCAGCTCTGGGAGGTGTTCTGGCGTATTTTCTGCTTCTTTTTTTTTTTTTTACTTATGTGGAATGGATGACATGGACAGACAGAACGGATGAAATGAACTGGTTTTTTTCTTTTCTTGCGGCTGGCATGATATGAATTGGTAATTTGGACAGGAAGCGATTTTCATTCTTCATTATGCGGAAAGGGAAACGGAACAACGGAACGGTTATCGCTTCTCCTTGTTTTCTCACTTTCTGGGGCAAAGTTTCTGAAGTTCTTCTTTTCATCCTCTTTTTTCTCTTCTTTCTATCTATCCATGTGGAGCCCTTTCTTCTACCTTCTTGTCGACTTCGACGACCGATCGACCTCGATCTTTTTACCGTCCAACTTCTGACGCTCATTACTGAGAACATTTCCTTTCTACGACTCTGATCCAACTTGGACAGTTCGGGCGCCTCTTCACCCACTCCCTGAAAAGAAGACAGGGGAAAGAGAAGGGGAAAGGCACACCTTCCTGTTCATACTACATGACAACCAGTTTCTTGACTCTCTTTTGTGGTCACTTTTATAAAAAATCTTCTTCATTTCTCCACATGTTATTTATTTCTCTGTCACATATTTACTACTTTTTTCTCCGGATTATGGATTGTGGATTGATATTTTTATGATTGAGTTTTTACATTTTTGAAACTAGCGAGTTGTTCACGATTGACATGATTGAGATGAGACGAGAGATGATATGAATTGAAATTCTGAATTGTTTTGCTCGATTAGCCAGATCAGTGGTCTACAAATTTATAGACCCTGATCTGCGAGCTGGATGACACCCACCAAAAAGCTCTTTCCTTCCATTTTTGTGTAGCCTTCATAGTATTACCCATCCGTCCTCACAGGCATATACGCATGTACATGCGTACATTAATTATTCAATCACGCCTTTTGCTATCTCATCGAGGGTCTGCGATGCATATCGCATAGCCCTCGTCGGGCAACGAACGGGCGGGGTCCCATGCATTTGCATCTGCATTTACATGTACATTTGCATTTGCAGCTCGAGGGGAGTCAATCGGGTCGTCGCGTCTTATCCTGGCTGTGTCTACTTTGACTGCGAGCGGGTCGTGGCTTGGGCATGTATGTATGATGCGTACGTACCGTACTCGGGAGGCTCATTCTCAGGACAACGCAGGCGCAGACATGGATGGGTAATGCGGGTATGGAAAAAGTAGAATCGGTTCTGCGAACACGGAATCTAGATCTAAAAGGATGCCAAAATGGGGTACGGGTATGCAAGAATGAAAGATGCCTATTCGTGAGATCGGTTATGATGCTGTACATGTCGGTAATCCATCACATGGGATAAGCCATAATAGGCAGCATTTTGTCCGCAGGGATGCTTGCGTAGAATTAGATGGTATATTTGTCAGATAGATCAAAGGTCAAATTAGGCTGAAAGAATATAGATGCTCTGGAGTATTGCTTCATTGTTTGTTCGGAGTTAGTATTACGGTCCTCTCGGGGCTGATGATGACCCGCACAGCCGCAAAGAGACGGAGGCTTGCGTATGTTCACTCGAATCCAAGGCATGGCGATGTTTCTCAGAATCCATGCAAGTGGCTGAGGGCGTCCTAACAGACAGGCTAGTGTCATACGAGGTCGAGTTGATGCCACACGTCTAAAAGAGCAAAGATGAGGCTTCGTTGGGTCGAGGATCTCAGGCATAGGAAGAGATGCCTGATGCAGACGGCCGGTTAAGCCCATGGCAGTCTCAGATGCATCTTAGCCGTCCATATTCGAGGACCGCCCGCTGCGTTCAACGGCCAGTGGAGCAGATGAGTCCCCGGTGCCAGAGATAGCACAATACCCTATTCAGTCATGCGCCTTAGGCCTTGAAGCCGAGCTGAGAACGACCCAGGGAGCCGTGTCTACGGCGATCGTCTGGGCAAAACTGTCGTTCCTTGTGACGGTGCAACACGAATGGTCAGGTCAAGATAGGCCGAACGGACCAGGTAAGGTGGGATGCATCGTGAGCCTCTATTTCACTTCGGGTCATATTTTTCCTTCCATATCCTGGCAGTAAATAAAATCATACGTCAGCCTTATGCTCAAAATAAGAAGTTCCGTGTTGCAGGAGGGGGTTGCCGTTGTGCATGGTTGGCCGCGGATAGGAGATTCGCGTGGTGGGGGCAGTAGTCGATGTCGGGGAGAGCACACGAGAGCCTATCAACCACATGCGCCGCAGAACTTCCGAGACGCGCTTTCTGCACAGTCCGGCCGACCACGCTGATGGAATTGGGCGACAAACGAAGCGAGTATAACGGGAGTTCTCTTCACTGCAGAGACGACTTACCAGGAATTACCCACAGTCTTGCTGCCGTTCTCCTCTGCGAGTCGGTAGTATTTGGCGGCCATGTACTAACAAGGTAGAGCACGAATCAGCACGTCATCCTTCACGATGCAAGGTACAAAGACAAGGAAAGTGATGCTGAGCTGAGGAAATGGCGTTGCTGCCCGATGAGATGAATAATGTGATCTGACAATGGCAAGGAGAAGATTCCGGTTGGTAATGCTCATTTCAGGGACCCAGCGAATAGGGCTCGTAAAGAAACCGAGGATATACAACACCGTAGGCAGAGCTCGGCAAAGCAAGATAGCAAGAATCGAGAGTTAAGTTTATACCGTACCTTGTCCTTTTTCCCTCCAAAGCCTTCTAGATAGCACCAGGCGGCTTCGTTCATCGCATCGGTATCCCCGAGATTGGCAGCCGTCTCGTAGTACTGCCTCGCAGCAACCGGGTCTTTCGCGACGCCCCAGCCGTTGCGGAAGCAGTTTGCCAGCTCAAATATGGCCAGAACCAGCTCTCCCTTGGCGGCTCCTCCCTTTTTCATGCCTGCTTCAAGAGCTTGCGATTCGATCGAGGCCGAGTTCGATGCCGCCGCTGACAGATAGGTCACTGCCTTGGCAGGATCTGGTTCACATCCCCAACCATGTCTTCGAAGATTTCATCAGTTTCTGTAATGCTATTTGCAAAGCCAAGAGAGGATCTTACCGCAAAGCAAGCCCGTACAACACTTGACTCAGCGCATTGTTCGCCCCGTTCGGATCTGCCAGAGTGCCAAACATCTGTGTCGACCTAGCCAAATCTATATGATGAAGCATACATCAGCACAAGTCCCCAAAAGGCACCTTTCCTGAATCTCTGCTCACCTCCAGACTCATGCAGTCGAATTGCCTCTAGTATATTGACCTGTATTTTCCAGTTAGGAACCCAATGTCTAACAACATACAACGGCGATGTTCTCGTAAACGTACATCTCCTTCTGGGTCATTGATCCTGGCAGAACTAGAACTTCTTGGTCGTGCATCGTCCCTAGGTATCTGATCACTCAGGAAACTGGAGGGACGACTCGACGGACTCAAAGTCGGATTCCCTTGCACCAGTATCGTCGCTCGCTTTTCCCATTGTGCCTCTCTGTCCTGCTTATCACCAACATCGGTATTGATCTGCGGGAGGTCCGCAGGAACGTTGATAGATGTGGAGCTCGTACTCCGGGATCTTCTCCCATCGAGATGCAACAGGGACGACAGTCGCCTTTCGCCTTTGGTCCGTGTAGGGGAAGCGCTGGGCGAAAGGGACGGGGATCTGGTAGAAGGTCGACGAAATATCGATAAGCGTCGCTGAGATGAACGTTTTTCGTGATGGTGTCCGTCGTCCTCTTCAAATGCTGGCGGTTGGATCACTTCTTGGTTGTTGGTGTCGGTCCGATAGAACCGGAATTCTGGCGGAGCGCTTGGAGAGACCGGAGTCACAGCGACGGCATTATTGGCATGATCGGTCTTTTCATTGATCCTATCTTTCTTATGGAGGACATCTTTCAAAGGCATGGCGGCCGGCGATCGTGGGGTGTGGGCCAGGGACAATGCGCGATGCCGTTCCGAGAAGATCTGTAAGGGGCTGAAGGAGGAATAGAACCGTACGGTGCTCTATGTGTGATTTAAAGGTATTGTATCGTGATTCCGATCCAACCTTGTCGTGCCTGTGTCGGTCGCAAAAGATGAGGTCTTAAACTCAGCTGAGTTCAGTTGTAAGTAGTAAAGCAACAGGGTTGCTGGTTGGTGACGGCACATGGCTCAGGCGTCTTGGCCAGAAACTTGTCTCGGTGTCCAAGTAATAGTTAACCTCGGGATACTGGGCGATCTATGCGTGACAATTCAGACTGGATAGCGAATATTCAGGGTCACGAACATGAATTTCTAGAGAGCTCAGTCGAGACTACAATCCATTCGAGTTTCAACAGCCACTCCGCCAATAATGAAACTGCAGGATCTGCAGAAGACCGATGTCGGCAATAATGCCAGCAAGCACGGTTACACTGAGCCATTACTGGATTTTCTTTGCGTACATGATGATATGCGTAGAACAAATTTACTTGCATCATTTGTCTAATGCACGTATGGTTATGGGGGGGATATAGGCCACTACGTAGAACCGTAAGACTTCGGCATATATCTGCATATATCTCAGATATGATGTTAGATATATGCTGAATCCAACGTAGTAACCACGCAGACAGACAACTACGATAGCATCATGTTCACGTCAAATCTGATAATCGAGAAGTTCTCAAGAGACAGGTCTTTGGGATACTCAAGAGCCTGAAGAATATCGTCGTCATGAGATAGCTGCTGTGCGCGAAACTAGAACGAGGCCCGCCTGTGATTCCCCTTCGAGACAGAACGGACGACCCATCGATTTGTCGAATATCAGTCAAATACGAAACACGTGGGAAGTGAAAATGGTATTGAAGTTCTAGATTGTATCACAAAGTAAACAGCTTCTCGATTTTGTACACGATCGCAAGGAAAAGCTAGTCATGTCGGCTGCATTTACTGAGCCTTGGAGGCAACAATTCCTAGAGCACTTGATTAGCACTTATCGAATGCATATAGACTCCTCTTTTGACTCACTCTCAACATCAGCAACGCTCTGCTGGAGAATCTGCTGGAGAACCTTGGGGTTCTCGAGCTCCTTCTGGATCTTGCCAATAACGGACTCAGCCAGCTCACGCTGTTGGCGCTGACGGACCTGTCCCTCATAGCGAACCCACGACTCAAGGACCTGCTTGGCCTCAGAAGCAAGGGCGGTACGCTGCTCAAGCTCGTAAGCCTCAGCCTCAAGGCGGGCGGTTTCCTTTACAACCGAGTCAGCACTGCTTTTTTTGCGAATAGACCTAGTATGATATCATACCTTGGAAACCTCGAACAGCTGCTTGGTGATCTCAACAACTCCGCTCAGCTGCTGGACGTTGTCAATGCGCTGCTGGACGGCGTTGGTGTGGTCGGCACGGGCAGCGTTCAGAATGTCCTTCTGCTTCTGGACCTGGCCCTGAGCCCACTCCTTGTACGCGGGGCCACCATACTTGGCGACAGCAGTGAAGACACTGAGCAGACAGAAGGCGGCGACAGTCTCTTCGTTGAGGACGTAGAGCTCGTTGCTGATCGCAGCAATGGAGAGACCGGCTCCGGCGGAAAGGATGGCAGTCTTGGAGACGAGGGAGCTGCCAGGAAGAGCGTCGAGGATCGACTCGGCCTTCTTCTTGGGGTCCTCGCTGGGGACGTTGGAGGCCGAACGGGACGCGGTGAAGTTGGCAGTGACGGCAGGGACGTTGCGGGCGACAACAGCCGGTCGGAGCCGGGCAGCACCTGGAGCGAGTCAGTGACCTAGGTGAGGATATCAATTGGGCCGTGGTGAGGCCGGTGAGACATACCAATGGCGCTCTTAGCAAGACGCGAAGCCATTGTAGCGACAGTGATATGTTGCGACTTGATGGATGAACGGAACTGACGAGAACGAGGTCGGATGGGGGTTTCGCTGGTGCTGAAGAGCCTAACCGCTTCGGGCATCGCCCGTGACCCGGAAAATCTAGTATAGCCGAGGGTTCTCCAAAAAATTGAAGATACTCTATCGCAGCAGCGCAAAAAATATATGATATTGGCGGCAGGATTGCATATCCTGAATCTCAGACCTCGCAGGCCTTTGTCTTGTTGCTATCCATAATGCCTGGCCTCGCAGACAGAGCCGCTGGCTCCAAGAAACGAAAGAAGAGCACCAAGGAGAAAGAAACTGCCGTGCCGTCCTCGAAGCGCCGAGCCGTGGCAGAAGATGAAAGCGAAGATGTCATGGAAAAGCTTCAGGAGCTCGAAGAGCAGATCGCTGAATCGCGGAAATATTATAACAACATTGCGACCCTGATATCCATGCTGAATGTGGGCGAATCCGCCAAAGAACCCGATCTAGCAGTGGCCGTCTCACTCTGTAGAGTCTTTTGCAGATTGATCGCGGGGGGGAACCTTACAGAGATTCCACGAGCGGCGGAGTCAGAGAAAATAATTGTGGCATGGTTGAAAGAGCGATGTTACGAGTATCAGAAAGCGCTGGCAGCCATTCTGCGCCAGGCTGATCCCTCCGCGCAGGTTAGCAATGACACTCAGACTCTCAAGGCTATGCTTACTGACAACTTATAGATCACAGCTCTCACATTATCTATGCGACTGATAAATGCGCGCGCGACACATATTTCAGGGACGGAGACACAGGTCTGGACCACTGGGTTCTTCAAGGATGTCGTTCAATCCGTTGTCGAAGCTCGCGACGGACAGGTGCTACAATCAGAGTTCATGGAAAAGTTCGTCACGCAGTACGAGGATGTAAGATATTACACACTCGTCCAGATATCGTATGTTGCCTCTGATCCTACTCATCTCATAACTTCCTCTAACCGACCGTAGTGACTACGCAGAGGCAAGACGGAGCCCTGAAGCTCTCGAACTATTAATATCCATGCTCTCGGCGTGCGACACTCCACCCCAACCAGATCACGAATTCGAAGACTTCTACTGCAAGTCGCTAAAGAAAATCAAGAACCTGGTATCCGTCAACTCTCACAAAAAGCGGGCGCAGGAAGCATGGCTAGCGGTGCTGCGGAATAACATCTCGGAGTCTCAACGAAAAGGCCTCCTCCGGATCATGTCTCATACGATCGCGCCCTGGTTCAACCGGCCTGAGCTTCTCATGGACTTCCTTACCGATTCATACAACGTCGGCGGTTCAATGTCCCTGCTCGCGCTGTCCGGTCTCTTCTACCTTATCCAGGAGAAGAATCTCGACTATCCTCAGTTCTACCAAAAACTCTACTCTCTCCTCGACGCCGACGTCCTTCACTCTAAACACCGCTCACGGTTTTTCCGTCTGACGAACACCTTCCTCTCTTCCACTCACTTGCCAGCCACGCTTATTGCCAGTTTCATCAAGCGGCTGTCCCGGCTTGCACTTAATGCACCTCCCACAGCCATTGTCGCAATTGTCCCTTGGATATATAATCTCCTGAAGAACCACCCAACTTGCACGTTCATGCTCCACCGTACCGTTCGTGACAAGGAGTGGAAAGCTGAACTCGAAACAAAAGGGATGGAGGATCCGTTTGATCCGGATGAATTAGACCCCACTCTCACGAATGCCATCGAAAGCAGTCTCTGGGAGATCGAGACCCTTCAATCTCACTATCACCCCAACGTCGCCGCCTTGTCACGTATCATATCTGAACAGTTCACGAAACAAGCCTATAATCTCGAGGACTTCCTCGACTACACTTATCAGGGAATGTTATTGGCAGAATTGGGAACAGAGGAGAAGATGAAAAAGACACCGGTTGTCGAGTACCAGATCCCCAAGCGCATTTTCACAGATCGTCTGTTGGAAGAAGACGGTGGTCAAGACACCGCTCCGGGCAAGATGCTCAGAGAACTATGGGACTTCTCATAGTTTCCTTTCATGTCTCGTGTTACTTATTCCTAGTACATAGAATTTTGCCTGGATATCAATATTTTACATATGGTCTTTATCCACTACATATGGAGCTACCGTTCTTGTCAACGAGTGTATTGACTAGTTATCCTTTGGAATTATAAATGAATGTGGATACTGTGTAACTGTCTTTTACACAGTTGTGCATGTCACCAGTTGAGCCGTAAGGAGCGTGTGCGGCAAAGACTGAGGATCCATTCAACCCATGCCTGGATAGCTCAACATAGCAGCAGGGTCATCAAATCATTCCCGAGTAGAGACTCTCTACCCAACAGCGCAGACCAACACCACCCTTTCTTTGCACGATGGCTACATTGCAAGCGAGGCCCTTATTGCTCATCGTCATCAAGCCATGGCCACTAGGCGTTCACGGAGGACATCCATACTCGTGACAGTTAGGAGGGATATAAAACTCAGAGTCTTGAGCATCATCCTCACCTCGTGCATTGATCTCTTGAGCCTCGCTCTCACCCGCAACTGCCTTGTCTTCAGGCGGATAGCCAATGCCGGGTGGAGGTGGTGGTGGCCATTTGAGGTCCTCCTTGTCATTTCTGGTCTCCAATTGGGGAGCGGGAGGGTGATGATGGTGGTGGTGGTGACGGTGACGGTGGTGCTCGTCGTCCTCCGTCTCGTCTTCTGAACGGACAGCTAGAGTAGGAGGATAGTGGTGGTGGTGATGATGGTACGGGTGATGTTCATCTCCTTCAGCCTCGTCTTCTGAACGAACAGCTAGAGTAGGAGGGTGGTGGTGGTGATGATGATGGCGCGGGTGACGTTCATCTCCTTCAACCTCTTCGTCTGAACGAGTGTCTAGGGTAGGAGGGTGGTGAGGAGGACGAGGATGATGATGGTGGTGGTGGTGGTGGTGACGGTGGTGCTCATCATCCTCCGCCTCGTCTTCTGAACGAGTGTCTAGGGTAGGAGGATGGTGGTGGTGATGGTGACGGTGATGTTCATCTCCTTCAGCCTCGGCTTCTGAACGAACGGCTAAAGTAGGAGGGTGGTGAGGAGGACGATGATGATGGTAAGAGGACGAATCATCGGAGCGCTCTTCGATATTCTTTGAGTCCGTCTCATCCTCCGATACAGAATCATCTAGAATGTGTTCATAAAACCAGCCTCTCGGCTCAGGGTATTTCGAATAGTCGACTATGGGTTTCGGTACATCCGTTGAGTCTGTTTTCTCCTCTACGACAGAGTCATCTAGACTGTGGTCGTAAAACCAACCTCTTCGCTCAAGAGGTTCACGATAGCCCATAAAAACAGCTGTACGTCCATCTGGGACATCCGTCGAGCGTTTTTCATCCTGTGAGACAGAGTCATCTAGACTATGTTCATAGAACCAACCGTGAGGCGCCTCATTATTGTCAACTATTGGTTTCAGATATATCTTCGTCAGCATTCCTTTCCAATTGAAACAGAGTGGTGGCAACCTCAATGTCAACCGCTAACTAGCTATTTGGAAACGAACCTGAGTCCTCCGACTCCTCTTCCCGAACTTTCAATGTTGGGGGGAACGGAGGGTAACCGTGGTGAGATTCAGAACCATCGATATTGACATCACGAGCCTCCAGCCCATTCACCCTGGGAGCAGGTGCAGCATTCGACTGAGAAACCAGGCTCAGAAACAAGCCTAGGAGACTTAGAAGAGTTGGTTGGTTGAGGCGTGCCATAGTGGCACTTAAACAGAAATTATATCTTATATTGTTGTAAGACGATATCCAATATATGATGCATACAGGTTATTCTTCCGGGGATATCGGGGTCTGTCTCTGGAATATATAGACCCAACAATATACAGAGAGAGGGCAGAATTCAGGGCACTGGAGTATAGCACTATGCCACTGGTTCCAAGCAGATTGTTTTACAAGTGGAACCACGCAGTTTCGTGTTCTCAATAGTCAAGGTCTCGAACTTCGAGGATGACAATTGTGACACGTCCTCGCCTGAAAGTACAACGTCTTATTCCAATAGCTTTTCGACAATGACCGAGGTGCATTGTCCACTAATGTTGGTTATATAGACTGTGCTTATAAGCTCTTTCTTTTGCGGGATTATGCGCTCGGTGTTACAGCCTGTTTAGTCTTCTACCAATGTAGTCTTTGAGGATACAAAGTACCTTGCACGAATGAACAAAGACAATTACGCAGAAGTTCCACAAAAGCCCGTTTCTTTGTGATTCGAAAAGCTTTTCTAGGGTGGCTTTCTGATAATTAATATCTCTGTGGTGGAATTTGCCATATACCATTTTTATCCTTTTTTCGGTGTGCAACACTGGCATCTTCATCCGCTTCGGAGCTCCGAAGGACGGTTTCAGTCTTATGTTCAAACTGGGATGCTCGAATGGAGAAGCTGTAGAAACTAATGTAATGCAATGTATAGAAAATAGACGCAATCAACATGCTTATCTTATTGCTTAAAACCTGAAAAATTCTATCTAATCCATGCCTAGAGAACGAGAGCCTACCTCCTCGACTTCCAGTCTATAGACAGCGTGTAAACACAAAGAGATAAACTCAAGGAAAAAGGCACACAGCCGCACTACACCCAAATTTCCTTCTACCAAAAGCTACCGTCTTGCATAGACTCTTCCCATCCGATGCCGTCATTGTCACCATTAACCCAATCCTGAAAATGCTCAAGCAGTAGATCTCCTCCCTCTGGGTATGCCACTACCCGTTGGACAGCGCCAATGAACTCACGGCCAAAACCAGGCCGATAGGCAAACTCAGGATCTCCCTCGAAAAATCCTTCAGCATCTAGCGGTTCGTCCCTTGGCTGTCTATCACGTTCTTCTGCCTCCGGATCTCCTGGGTGATAGTCGCAGAAAGGGTCGAGTGCGAAGACGCCGCGCTTCAGATCGACAAATAATTCGTCGGTCACATCGACTGGTATTTGTTCGATGCTATCCCTCAGTTTGTCTAGTAAACCCTGAGCACTCCGACGGCGACGTCTACGATGCGCTGCCACATCTGTCTCCATTCGTTCCAATAACTTCAACACTTCCTTTTCGGAGCCCGCTGCTGCGATCCCCTTCTCCACTTCCCACGTAAGATGAGTAAGTTCTTTTGAGGTTTTCTGGAAAATAGTGTCGACCTTTGCACGCACAATAGACACTCTCGATATGAGAGAGCGTGCGAGAGGGCGTTCGTATATGCGTTCCCAGAAATCCACCCAGTAAGCAAACCCGATGCGAGATTTGCGCATCCGCGTCAACTCGAGACATGCAATGACATTGCGACATACTGATAATGTCTGCAGGGCATCGCCACGAGCCTGTAATAGAGGAACAGACGCATAATAACGAGGAGGGCCCTTCTTTCTCGCCTCTACAGGGGTGAACGGGACACCAGATATTTCCTTCTTTTTTTCTGGATGGGTCTTCTCTGGATGGCGTTGCCGAAATTTGACGTTTGCCAGGTCATGGCTTTGCTGGAGTATCAGTCTGTCATTTTCCGGTCCTGACAAGGTCGCCCGCCTTCTCGAGCGGACGCCTGGGTGTGTCTGCATCCGAGGACGGTATTTCTGTTTTGTATCAAGTCCCAGTGACAATTGGCGCGTATCTTCCGCACCTGAGAGAATGTGAATTGAAAGAGGACATATAAATATCAGCGGTAAGAGGGTGGTGGCAGGATAGAATAAGATATACAGGTAGATAGTAATGAGTCTGTAACGAGCGTGTTTCCAAGTGATGATTGAAAGGAGATCAGGTTGGTTATTTGTTGTGTGATATAGCTCTCTGCTCAGTATGTACACTGTTGGAGAAGGAACAGCCGATAGGTGCCTACAATTAACCAAAGGGTGAGAGCGACCTCCGAGGAATTGATGCAGGTACAGATAATGCCATCGGATTGGGCTAATTCCTTGTCAATCATGGATGTAGTAGCCAAGTAAAATACATGTCTGCCACATCTATGTAAATGACATAGCCCTGCAACTCTCACTGGCGAATGGTATGTCGCAGGTATCAACGAACAATTCTAGGCCATGTACATCGCTACCTTTAACATCATGGAAATATTTGGGGCTAAGTACACGAAATCATACATTTTCTGTCTTGTAATCTGGCCATAAGACGACCGGAACCGAGAACGATCTGGGCATCTCTCCGTGCAATACAAGCGACTGGTCGATGGCGAGAAGAATTGAATCGATGTAGCGAGTATGCACTGAGTACTCGGGGCGCGTTTACGGCTTCCTTTTCTGGAATTGTTACACTCTGATTCACCAAGTCCTTGCCCCTTGTTCAGCGTCGGCCAGGCGCCCTTTGTAGAAAGGGCCGTTAAGGGATGATACACGTCGCAGGGACACTATAATTAAGGGCTTCCCGGGGAAATTAGGGAACATACTGCAGTACGTGACACTTTACAGTGGTAACGTCTTTTACGTGATGGTTTGCTCTCATTCCATGATTCCATCCCTTCTAAGGTTTGACAAGCATTTAGAAATATGTTGCGGCCCGTCTAGGTTGTCGAAGTATATTGTGACACCAGTCCACTCTGCAACCTGGTAACCATTTAAATAGCAAATATGTGCAACGTCTGAGTCGATTTCTCTTTGCATTTTAGGGCAGACATTGTGCTGCTTTATGCTCAATTTTGCTCACGGATCACTCCCAAAATCCTCAAATATGTTCAATGATCATATGGGTGTGTAGAGCCCAGGGACTTAGAATTCTTAATGCTCTGCAAGGGATAGAGTATCGGGAGGTTCCGCTCGCATCACTCAAGCAGCTGATATTCTAGGCAGCCTGTTCCGACTCGTCCACTCTCGATTATAGATTGCCATGATTTGAGATCGCCCACGTCAAGCCGTGCGATCCCATGGGGTATTCATAAATTACTCCATAAACCCAGGGATTGGATTAAGCGTTTGATGTTCCGCTAAGTCGGGTTGACAATATATGCATAGTACATACAAACATCGATAGCTCAAGGTACCGCATTATGCGGACATATGACATATATCTTGTGTACAGTGCTTGTTGACCTTCTTCAGGCAAATACTTCGGACAGAAGAGGGATGAGCAAACTACGCAAGTTTAACTCTACAAAGAGCCCCATCTTCTGTAACCATCCACTCTTCAGAACCAACACAAGTCGGGCAATAGAAGACACGATCGGGATCATACATCTTCTTGGCAGCTGCTAGCGCAGGCAACGATTCGGCATAGAAATCTCCCAAATACCGCGGATCCTGCCAGTCAGCCTCATTCATATATGCACCCGTATCAGGGGCAAATTCCCTCAATGCTCCTCCTTTTGCGTACGTGATATCATGATGAATAGTAGTAACATTCACATAGCTGGCTTTATCCTCCCAGCCTCTCCCGCAGTAATTATGGACATAGCTCCTTCGCCAAACGGAATTGACGCCAGAAGATTCATCCGCCACGGATACCGCGCCGCCTCCCAAGAGGGCAAAACCGTTTACCGTCCCCTCAGACGGGCGTCCAGCTGTTATGTTTAACATCTTGCGTAATGTTGTTCTATTAGAGATGTTGTCCTTTGTAAACAGGCGCGAGACAAGTGCGGAGTTTGCGGTGGCAGCAGCGCACGAACCTCCGCTGGTGCCGTAATAATAGTCCCAGTAACTCTCGAAGGCCTTGTAGGACACAATTATGATTAGATTTGTACCGTTGTACGGCTGAAGCTTCTTGATTGTTGGTGCAAACAGGGTTTCAATCCCTGCGACGGATTTTTCCCTTGCACCGAAGGAATAGACCATTGAGGCATTGGTGCCCACCCAATTATATGGACTCCAGTCTCCGTAACCGCTCAGACGCCCATCAGCAAGAGCAGGAAATATCTCATATAAGATAGCTATCGCCTCCATGAAAGCCGCTAAGTCGTCATCGGACGTACCCAGAGGTGCCATGTAGAAAGATTGCGCTGAGTATGCATCATCCGGATAGGCTTTTATTTTGGCGCTGGTGATGATGCCATAAGTTCCGCCTCCTCCACCGCGTAGCGCTCGAAACAGATCGCTGTTTGAACTTGGACTAGCGAGAACTTGCTGACCGTTAGCCAGGACGACTTGAGCCTCGAGGAGCTGGTCTGCAGCCAGGCCGAAGTCATGCGTTGCCAGAGAGTGTCCGCCGCCTTGCGTGAAGCCGCCCAGGACGCCGACGTCCTAGATATACGATTAGAAACATGCTATTACAATAACACTTGATGGGTGCAAAGTAATGTTAATTTGGAGATGAGACCCCAACGACGTACGGGACAGCCAGCACCAACAACAATGACCCCATTGGCGGCGGCTACAGGAAACACATCACCCCAGCTGTAACCACCACCGATTTCAATTGCACTACCAGTTCATCCGTCCGCCTGACTTTGTCCATAAGATGTCTCCAAGTAAATCTCTTCAAATGACACACCCTGCCTCAAGTACCTCGACCATATCTCCAAAGCCCCATACCCCATCGAGCGGCCCACACTATCGTGCCCCGTCGTCTTAACGACTAACCTCAAGTTCCACTCTCTGGCAAAATTGACACCAGCTACAACATCTGCAGGCGTACTCGCATTGACTGCATATATGGGCGAGTCTCCCAGTCCGCAGACAGTTGTGTTTCCTCCCGGGAGGTCGCACGATTCTCTCCATGGATACGAATAGCCGATTGGGAAGCAAGGAAAGACGTATTTGTCCAGTTTCCTTCGACAATAGCGCATTCTGTTGTATTTGAATAGATACCCTGATAGCACGGTGCTGCTACAGGTATGTTTCTAATGAGCTTTCCAGAGATGGTGGTGTTGAATGCAGACCATGTGGCTGGACTGGGCCAGCAGGACTCATTTGGTATCTAGAGATGGTTCAGTACTCGATAGGTTAAGAGTAGTGATTGGCAAGAAGCTTACGCATCTGCAGTTCGCATTCCTTGCGTGTACTACATCCGCATACAATAATATGCCCACTGCGATGAGGATTAGAGATGGAATGGACATATTAGAATGATACTGAGGAGGTAATTTCTATTTTGTGCTTATTTTCAATGAGATTATCATGCCGAATAAATAATGATTGGTTGCCTTCTTATAGTGAAATATGGATGGTTTTGTACGCCAAACTCGACCCTCTCGGGCTGAGCGTGAACGGCGGTAGAGCAGCTGGTGTAGGTGAGTTGGTGCAGGACAGGATGCATATTGATACCCTTTTACTCCCGCTAACATGATCATGGAAAAGAAGTCGGAGGCCTCTCACTGGGCGGTGGCATCTCCTACTTTTCGCCACGTTATGGCTGGACCTGCGACACGGTCACCAACTTCCAGATTGTCCTCGCGGATGGGGCTATCGTCAACGCCAACACGGAGTCTAACCCCGACTTATTCCAGGCCCTCAGAGGTGGAAACAACAACTTTGGCATCGTCACCCAGGTCAAATTGACCACCTTCGAGCAAGGAAACGTATGGACCGCCACTGTATACAACAGCCTCAGTCTTGTCGACGAGGTCATCGCCGAGTTCGTCAAGATCAACTCGCCCACGACATACGACGAGTATGCCTCTCTGTTTACGACGTTCGGCTACTCCCAAGCACGGGACATGGCGGTCATTTCCAGCAATCTCGAGTACACCAAAGCCATTGAAAACTCTCCAGTATATGAGGCCTATCTAGCTCTGCCCAGCCTGATGAGCAAGTCTCAGATCACGAGCGTGACGAATCTTTCCTTCGCGACCCAGGCCCTGCAGCCAAGCGGAGCAAGATCGTTTTCCCTCGTCACCACCCTCGTCTCCTCCGCACCAGTCATCAAAGCTGCATATGAAGCATGGAATGCTAGTCTTCCCGCTGTTAAAGACGTCCCCAATATTGTCTACGCGCTCACACTCGAACCGCTGCCACCAGTCTTCTACTCCCGGCACGCCAGCACCAATGCTCTGTGTCTAGAAGACCGGACCGCGTCGCTCATCGTCGTGCTCATTTCGGCGACCTAGTCTACATCGGAGCACGATACACTCGTGAGCGAGACGTCGCAGTCGCTGCTGGACGAGATCAATGCTGCTGCAGCGAAACTTGGGGGCTTGGATCCCTATATCTATCTAAACTACGCGGGGCAACACCAGGATCCTATTGTGAGTTATGGCGCAAAGAGTGTTCGTCACCTGCAGCAGGTGAGAGCGAGGGTGGACCCGAACAAGGTTTTTACTGATCAAGTGCCTGGAGGGTATAAGATCCCTTCATCATAGTGTACCGTGACCGGAAAGTATTATTTGCATATGTTTGTAGTACTTGAACAATAGAAGCTTATCAGTTTGACCAAGGTCATGGGTTTTTCTTATCATACTTCATACTTCTCTGCATCTTTAGTAGGTTCTAAGAAGGGTAGGTATACGCCCTCTAGTCCCAGTTCACAAGCATTGTCTCCTCCCTCTTCAATTCTGTGTATCTCACGCTGCCCGTCCATAGCATCAACCTCTTCTTCTCATCCTTTGCTTCAGGACTAATCTCCGCCCGTTTCGCCCCGTCCAGATATAGACCCTGAGGCCGTTCGCCAAGCACAGGGCTGCTATCTAGGGCTGCCGCTAGCACGTCCCCGGCGGCTTTGTGGGCCGTGCGTATGCCGTTGTTCCCGCTGGGATTGCGCCACGCCTGCAGGGCAGCAATGACGGGGAAAATGACCTTGAACATGAGCACGCGGATGAAGAAGGGGCTACGGCGAGCGATGTTGGTGGGGACAGTGCCTGGGTCAACGCCAAGGATGGAGACGTTGGAGAGAACGGGATCGATGGAGAGACGGCGTTGGAGTTCCCCACTGTGTTGAGCGTTAATTCGGGAGTGGGAAAATAATAACAATAATGGCAGAAGGAAAGGGAAGTTTGTACATACATCATCATAATGGCACAGAGTTTACTGGCTCCATATCGTCGCATCCCACTCATCCATGATGGGTCCTCTTCAGGTGAACTCCAAGTCCCTTTCGCAATCGGGTCAGTGCTGTCGCGGAGGATGGTCTTCCATCTTTCGTCGTTGAACATCCGAGCGTTCTCCTTCAAGGAAGGACTAGGATTGTAAGCTTTTTTTTTTTTTTTTTTTTT
>JAPVCB010000038.1:1165574-1248149 GCA_029606185.1 Paecilomyces formosus
GCGATCCATGCTCTGCAGAAGCAAGAGAGTCAGTAGCCAATTGCCAAGGTAATTCACCGCAAACATGGTCGCGAGGCCATTGTCTGTGAAGCGCTGGGTGTCCATCTCCTGGTACCCAGCATTCAGGATGAGGGCACGAATAGGCGGAATTTCGCCCGCTGTGACGCGCGCGTTGATAGTAGCCGCCGCTGCGCGGATGCTGGCGAGGCTCGAGAGATCGAGTGATAGTACTTCGTAGGCATGCGTGGTGTTGGAAGCCTGATGAGCGAGATGTGTGGATGAGCTGCCGCGGACGGTGTAGATAGCTCTGGAGAGGCAAGAATGCGCAAGACGATAGCGCTGCCAATGCCGCCATTAGCGCCTGTGAGGACAATGGTGCCTTTCATCCTAAAGTGCTTGTGTGGACAAATGTAGAGAAAGGTAAGAAGAGGTATTAATCTCGCGCTGAAATGGAATGCTATTTGGCGACGTCGTACAGGGTCAGGGGTCCTGGTAGTACAATGCTAAGAGTACTTTTGTCGGCGCCGGAAGGCTCACCTTATCTGTATGGGCAACCTATGGTACAACCTATGGTATTATGTAACTAGACCATAAAGTCTAGTAGATCACGAATAGTTATATTTCCAATTGGCCTTATTAATAAAGATCAGTTGCACCATCTATATACTTAATGCGGCTTGAAACCAGTCTAGATAGGTAGCTACAACAAAGTCTAACTGGTGAACTCAATAACTAACCTTCCAGCTGAAAATAGCAAGGATCTATTACTAGAGCCATATGCATCTCCATTCACGCCTACTGCATCTCCATTCACGCCTACTGCATCTCCATTCATGTTTACTGCATTTTGCTTTCTGTACTACCGTACGAATCTAGATAGAGTAACATATTGCAGATCACTGCTAGGCAAAATTAGAACCTACCCTGAGACACTACTGTAAGTACTCTGAAACAGCAGTTAGTTAGATTGCTCATTATCCAATTTCAGCCTTTCCCAGCTCTTAGTTTACTTGGATGCATGCGAATTGGATCTATGAGCTGATGAAGTATCCTGCATCTCTAGTATGTAATTACCATGTACGTACTCCAGTTTTAATCATCGGCTGAACGGTCGAAGATGGCTTGGGGGCTATTTATCGTCGTTCATCTTAAAACGGTCTTTGTTTTCGAGTCGGGAGTGACATTATGCTCAGTCCAACAATATCTCTACTCCTTCTTTCTTTCTTTACTCCTGTCCTCGAAGTACGAGATGGGTGACGCTGTATATCACATCATTGCTGTTCGTGACGTGCACCGTCTCCTGTCAACTACAGGAGCATCAATGCTTGCCTCACACTGGATAATCGTAGTAGGCGTGGTATTAGTGCTAAGATACATACTTGCTGTTGTCAAATATAATATTGCGCGCAGGAGCCACCGCAAGGGACAACTCCCTCCCAGATATCCAGCGCCAGTGCCATTACTGGGCAATGCAATTTCTTTGGCATGGGACCTGGGCGGATTCTCATCTCGAGCTACGTGCGTTTACTGTAATTGTCTGGGCCTCTATCTGCATATAGGCAATTTCTGACAGGAGCACCAGATGTTTCCATGGAAAGCTTACTTCGACACGCATCCCCCTTCTCTGGGCGTAAGTTGTTTCCAAGTCCTCTTTACTGTGGGAAGCAAATCATAAATAGACCCAACTTACCCATTATAGATCAAACTTTAACGCAGTCTCTGCAGCAACACTCGCATCGTACCACGTTTTCCGCGACCCATCACTTCTCGCACGCCTTCGCGCTGAGCTAGCAGCACATTTTGATCCCCCGTCTACCTTTGAATCAGCCGATCCCAAACTCCTCTTGAAGCTACCGCTCCTTTCTGCCGTCTATGCTGAGATACTGCGTCTCTACGTCAAAGTCTTCTTCATGGCCAGCTCGCCACACGAAGATGTCAATCTAGGAAGTTGGTATCTCCCGAGAGGTACTACTGGCGTCGTGAGTTCGGGTATCTCTCATATGGATGCGAGCTATTGGAACGACGCAGGTGGAAAGCATCCTCTCAACGAATTCTGGCCGGACCGGTTCCTCGTCGATCCTGTGGATCCATCGAGCGGGCCAGTAAGGCCAGACAAAATCCGGTCCATTCGGTGCAGTGGTGAGTTGGCGGAGCCTTGTTTCTCCACCGAAGGTTTAGAGGGCGTCTGGATACCATACGGAGGTAAGTTTGTCCTATCCTCACCTGGAACCTTCAAGACTCGAGCGCTAAATCTGTATCTAGGCGGTCCATCGATCTGCCCTGGTCGTTGCCTGGCTAAGAATGTCGTATTTTTCTTTTGTTCGTTCTTGATAACTCATTTTGATATCGAGCCCTTGAACGACGACTGCTTTCAACTCGATCCTTGGAGATATGGGCTTGGTACGACACGGACGAAATACCCTGTCCCTGTACGTATAAGGAGGAGGACATAGTAAGATGCGATATAAGTAGATATATATGATATGTATAACAACATGAATCCTCGGTCTCACAAAGACATGGAAAGCTATCGACATGTATCCATGCATGTACCTATTCAATGTTCTGCAGTATGGGTGGAAAGATAATATGAACATCCAATAAAAGAAATGCAAAAAGCCTCATTTTTTATTCTGCTTTTCCAAATTTGCAATCGTTGGGTTTTTGGAAGAAGAGTCGAGATTTTGTTTTGTTGGAAATTATATTTACTATTTGGGGTTGTTTTCCTTCGGATGTTAAGAATCACCTAATCTGTAGGACGCGTCCGCGCGTTGACTATCGGGAGAGATTCACATTTATCTCGACCATCGTCGGATATTTCCGCATTCTTGGAAACGTGAGACTCCGCAACCCCAGAAAGTGCCGGTGCTACAAGGGGCAACAGATGTGTTTCTCAGGAATGCAACATTCGCGCTGCGAGACGTATAATGGCTCTCCTTGCAAAGAGGAATGCGCTAGACCGCAACGCCCTCGGCTTTCGACACCCGAGCGTCCTGCGCAGCGTCTTCTCGACTTCTGGCCTCTCTTTACTTTTCTTCTTATGGTTTGGCCTCAAGTCGAGCCTGAACCAAGTCGACCAGGAGAAGATTGGGGCATTCTCGAGTTATGAGGTGGTGGAACCAATTGAGACAACCTGCAGCCTTCGGGCTGTATGTATGCAAGAGAGTATCGACTACCCTTAGATCGGCTTTGATCACCACGCGTGCCGGCTTGCTTTTCGCGTTCGTTCTTTAAGTCCCTTGGTCTCGTACTGTTCTTCTTGTTTTCGTTTTGTCTTGCGTTATCTGTCTCTGCATGATCGATATTCTTACGGCTACTTTTTAGACTACCATCAACTACAGCGACGCTTCCATCCGCAGCTTAATCGAATCCTCCTTACCACATCCCTTTCGAGTACCACCCAATATGCGTCTTTTCACGTCTCTGTTCGCTGCCACAGCACTCATAACTTCTGTCGTTGCACAAGGGCGAATTGCGTTCACACAATGGCCACCTGTCGTGACCGTCGGTCAACCAGCGACCCTTACATGGGCCGGGGGATCCAACAGTGTAAGTTCCACTGCGCCCAAGATATATACATTATAAGCTATTAACTTCGATTGGTGAAGCCTGTAACAATTACTCTAAAGAAGGGCGATGCGAATGACTTGAAGGACGTCAGAGTTCTAACGCCGGATGCGCAAGGTGGCACTTTCCAGTGGACACCAAGTCCTGACCTGACGGACGGTTCTGACTACGCTTTTCAAATTACTCAAGATGGTCAGGTTAACTACTCTGGTCATGTCACTCTGTCCGGCGGTTCTGTCGGTACCGTTCCTGTTGAAGCAGCGGCAGCGGCATCAGCAACATCGACACCAGCAGCAACTACTCATTCAGCGGCGTCTTCCAGCACCTTGACCGCAGCTGTGACCAGCTCTTCAGCTACTGCTTCAGCAAGTGAGCACAAGGATGGAA
Source organism: Paecilomyces formosus (assembly GCA_029606185.1). Lineage (NCBI taxonomy): Eukaryota > Fungi > Ascomycota > Eurotiomycetes > Eurotiales > Thermoascaceae > Paecilomyces > Paecilomyces formosus. The sequence continues at coordinate 1,169,529 of JAPVCB010000038.1, forward strand.
CACTCACAAGCAAGGCCCCAGTTATCGGCACTGGCACTGGTTCGGTCACTGTCCCCCGAAACACGACGTTTAAGCCAGCCACTCTGAGCTCTACTGCCACTGCTACTATCGGACCCGTTGCGCCAACTGCAGCTGCCTCTAAAACATCCACTGCAAAGAATGGGTCGGAAACTGCTTCCACCGGTGATGCCTCTTCGCTGACTGGTTCGGTGGCTCTGATTCTGAGCTTGTTCGCGGCATTCTATGTTATGTAGACCGTCGTGACGTCCTGAGGCTATATGCAGCTTGTTCGCATCTTCAATTTTGTCTGCAGTCTAGCTCTGTATTTGGATCAGCTGTCTTTTGGTACGATGCACATGTACATGTTAGCATGAGATTGTTAATGATTACTTATTGTTATTCTTTTCAGCCCTCACACTTCACACTTCTCAGAATAACTCTTGACAACCTATCTTCCTCAGGAAGTATAATTAGGAAAACTTTAATAACAGTTATCCGAGATGGTCTAACGGTCATGATTTCCGCTTGTCACCCGAATAGGAACGAGCGCGGGAGACCGGGGTTCGACTCCCCGTCTCGGAGATTTTTTGTCTCTGATAACGAGGTGACTCTAGTTTTTTGGGCCTTGTTTACGGGGGATAAAGAATGCCGAACGAACCAGAATAGATATCAAGAAACTCCGGTTAACCGTGTAAAACTGTGTGATATTAAGCTAACCTTATTACTCTAACTATCTTGACTCGGCAATAAAAGAAAAGCACAATAACAGATAGTGCAAGTATACTTATGCATAGTTTGCAGTTAATATGGGCAAATAATATTGTCACTGTTGACAGGCATTTCTGGTTCCAATTTGATTTCCTGGTGCTATAGCTATAAGTTTATATCTCTTAGGGTCTGTGTACACTCTGTTGAGTTACTCTCAAGCTATTTCCGACTTCGTGGTAACTTCGTCTGCTATGTGTCTGTACTGCTGACGCTATTAGGATAGATCGAATCTTTACATGAATAAGCTCGTTACTTATGCTTTACTTGCGTGTTAATGGAGTTGTTCGTTTTCATGGGATCATACTGTTCGAGCAGTGTTTCTGACGAATTTGAGGATTATGGAAATAACTAAGTAGAGAGAATCAATCTCATTGTTTAACCCCTAAAGTTATGCCGAAGTCTAAGAGCTGTTTTAATTTATGCCCTAGAACCTTATTTTTTCAAAATCCTACTGCTAGCCGCACTGCCTCTACCACCTATGTTGCTTCGTTTCCCTATGCCGGCTATTTTCTTTACAGTAGAAGTAGGGACTTGATATTTATTGGGCTGCGTCCTTTACACAGGGTACGATTCTCAGCATAGAGCGATAAACTGCCGAATCCTTAGGAACTGAAGCAATAATATTGGAAAACCTGCCTACTTACTTACTTAACTCTAGCTCTAGTTACGGAGAACTGGAGATTATATTTGTTTCCTAGTTATACAAAGAAGTGAAATCTAGCAAGTTCGTTCTTTAGTTAGAACCGCATGCTAAAAATGTATATAACAGATTATAAGGCATTTCCTTTCTGCGCCTAGAGTACATAAATGCTACGGACGCCAATTTACTGTACCATGCCGGAGAATGAGCTTCATACATCAAAAGATCTGTGTATAGATATTTTGTGACTCTATTATACAAAAGTAAACCTTGAATTCTACGGTAGAAATACGTTATCAAATACTGAATAGTATAACTTTGTAAAGATAGTATTATATCTAGGTAGAGGTTGCAGGCATTTGTCTGCCCTGTGAAAACTTCGTGCTCAGGTGCATTAAGTAGCAAAGCTCGGAAAACTTGATTAAGTAATCCGGGATGGTCTAACGGTCATGATTTCCGCTTGTCATTCGTCAGAAAACGAGCGCGGGAGACCGGGGTTCGACTCCCCGTCCCGGAGATACTTTTTTGCTCTTGATCTAGCTTGGATTGAAACCAAGTCGAGTTGGCTCTTTTATTTTTAGACGTCCATGCGTGTACATACAGTCGCTACTACACTGAAATCTGATAGCAGTTTGCCTTAAGAGTTCGGTTATGCCGCCGCTTGAGGACATGACTCACCAGGGCGGTTATGTATAGCTAGGAGTGTTTAGCAGGTTTAACTACACGAACGAGACCAATCGAGATAGGTGCACCTGGATAGCGTCTGAAGAAGCATAGGTGACCTATTATTCGCACCGCGAATCATCATCATAACTTTCGATAGATCTACATATCAATACATCCATGTTAAACCACGATAGCTCGTTTTCGAGATGTTGTCCCGGACAGATCTTAGCTTGGCGCCCAGCCACTCGATTGTGCTCACTGGACAAAGAATGTGAATCGGATGATAACATTGTACAGCGTATGGGAGAGATTCTGCTACTTTTCCCTAGTGTGGATTTCTGAAAATGGACATTACCGCTGGACTATATGTATTAAACACTACTAGCCGTAATTGGTATAATAGTGAGTAGGCATTTGCTATTTACAGGAAAGATCAACTCTTCTTTCAAGGAGGCACAGTAGAGGAACACACAATAGAATATACAAAATGACTTTAACAACGACTTACGGCATTACAACAACATAAAAAGTGAAATAGAAAAGGGATGGGGCAAATAAAAATAGGGAAAAGGGCTAGGCAACAGAAGAAATAGCATGTAGCCCTTAAATATACGTAAGGAGCAAAAAAGACTCCGGGACGGGGAGTCGAACCCCGGTCTCCCGCGCTCGTTTTCTGACGAATGACAAGCGGAAATCATGACCGTTAGACCATCCCGGATTTGGAATATGCCTTGTTGCAAATTTTAAAATTATAAGGTCTTCTTTCTTGTTGACTTGCCGGCTGGTGCAGACTGGAAGAATAATGTCGGCGATGATTTTACCGCTTCGCGCCGAGGCAACATTGTTATTATATTCCCTTACTCTGATAAATATGGCCTTAGAGTCACGCCAGGAATTCTAGCTACTCTATTATATGTCCATTTTATCGTATTATTTTCTGCACCCAGTTGCTCGCTTGCTGCGGAGTACCGAAACTGCATTGGGGTTTTGCGAATATATATCCAAATATGCCGCAGGTGCTACGCTTGCCATCCGATTAACCTGTCCGTATACGAGAATATATATGATCCAAAATGGTTGCGAGTGTCACCTCCTTTCTTGCTGTACAAGTCCACTCAGTACCCAATCATTATCAAGGTGCCTTGCTGGCTGCCAGCCGCCTTTCCATAGACCTCCTTTTTTTCCGGGAATAGTATATCTAGGGGCGGATTTCTAGTCTGCCGTATGTTGTTGTAGGGTTCTCTGTATTATGTAATTTCAGGGTAGGCTCGTGATCTCTGCCCTGGTAGGTAGTGCCCTGTGCATTTCGGGCTTAGTTTTGGGGGTTTCGTAGAGTCCTACGAAGGGTTCGTGTTTGGAAGTGCGGAAGAAGTACAAACAAACTGGCATGTTCTTCTCACCCGTGATTCGAAGCCGCGAGTCTCTGTCGGATTCTAGACCTAGGATAGAGGCGAGCTAAATACAGCTATCCGAGACATCGGGTAGTCAGCCTCACCTGCCTAGAGCCGTACTACGGATTCAACTCCGTGACGGGTAGGAGCTGTATACAAACAGCTAGAGGAGTAGCTAGAACCTTCTATTTACTACCCGGAATCATATTATAATAGCTAGATAGATCCTAGAGTTAGAAAATTCAAGCAACCTAGAGGATACTATCCCATACCTATGTTAACATTACTGCTTTCGTGCTACCGAATTCGACAGTCTCGCCGTGCTTGGGCACACCGTATCCGTCTGATGGTACTGGTGCGCGGTGGTGCCTGCAAGGTCCCCGTGCCGCCATAATTCCCCAATATTTAGAGCAAGCAGTCCATTCAGCATGGAACAAAGTGTTTATAAGAAGAAGTAGCTCAAGTCCCGCAGTAAATTAATATAACAAAGTAGCTTTAGTCCACCCTAGAGAGGCTATATTTACGATATAACCTGTTTTCCACCTTTCGTAATCGCAGCTATTAACAATACCAATTCTAACATCAGCCAGTTAACTACCCTTACCATCTAAATATGTCATGATAGCAAAAAAAAGGGGAGAAATTTTGGAATTGGGGGGTCTATATAGACAGAACGAACAATAGTTTTTGTACAGTGGCAAAAAGCAAAAAGTAACTCTCCGGGACGGGGAGTCGAACCCCGGTCTCCCGCGCTCGTTTCTTGCGAATGACAAGCGGAAATCATGACCGTTAGACCATCCCGGAGGAGGATATCTAGATATCGTGAAGAATGATACAGATTCTATTTTGCCCGGACGGCTGAGGTTGACCAAAGGTTGGAAGTAGAAGAGACATGTGAGATAGGGGCATTACATACACTGGCAGAAAACGGCTCTACGAAGATACTGCTTTCTCAAAGGCGGTAGGCCGTCATTCCTGGGCTGCTCCGTAATCAGATCATGACAGAACAAAGGCAGACCGGATGGCAGCGCTCTGAAACAAACCCAGGGCACAACAGTCATGGGCGAGAGAAGTAACTGGTTCCAAGCTGAAGAACGGCTAGATACTAGATAAGGAGTAGTCAAGAGATCATCTACTCTTATGTCTAATAGTCTAGAAGCCCTGTGGAGTACTGCGCATCTCCAGCCTCACCTTAATTTGCCACAATATTACTCCGTAATGATCCCTGTTTTCGTTTCGATCGCCGTCGAGTCGATCATACTGCCCCTGCACACTATATTCCGTACTGTCCGTCCACCTACATACGGAGTACTCGTGCCAGTCTCTGAAGATATCTGCATGATTGAGGCATTGTAGTATTTCTGAGTGGATACATCTCGTATGGGGCTGTTTATCCCGTAGGTAATATTAAGGACGCACCCCAGAAGATTTGAGTTTGTCGCGCTGTCGGACAGGGAAATTACAAGGATGCCTCCTAGTGGGAGCGTAATTCATAATAGACACGTCTTAATTTAGCAATAACGTGTGATGTGCTGGTTCTACTCGACACCCGGGCCTCTTCACATCTGCTCTGGATCTGGAGACCAGTTTGTGACGTGTTATGTCCATAGTATGGACAGTGTCCCCTTCTCCCAATTCTCAGCCTGGGAGCTTATGTATCGCAAGATCTTACTCCGTCATCAGCCATGCCATCAGGATCATAGCAATTTTAAAGCATAGGGTAATAGATGATCCTTCACTGAATAAATGACTGCTACGTCCAGCAGCCAAGCCTGCACCGGATAGTTAACTAGCTATGGTTCCCGCTACTCCGTATAGCGTGTTATTGGAATTTTTCTTTAAGAGTATATGCCAAGACCGATCAACAAAGTATGATTTCCACCCTGAGATCGGAGACAATATGGTATTCCACGGAGTATGTCTGAGTGGCTAGGAAGAAGCCATGGATAACTTGAACCTTCGCCAACACATGGTTAATTAATGATAGAAACATCCTCAAAGTGATACGCGTCCCAGCCATAGCCGATGGGTGGGTTTCCTAGTGCCCGCGTTTTAGCGTACAAGGATTCGGTTGTCCCTGAAGGACACTAACTAACCAGACAACGCTGACATCAAGCACTTTGTGTCTGTCGGATCGCGCTTTTACCGTTCACCAATTCTAGGACGACACTGCAATGCCATACAGATAGATTTCTCACTTTCTTTTGTACTGTTTAAACACATACACTTTTTTCCTTTCTTTGCCTTTGCCTTCTGGTTCTGAGAGACCGTTCATCTCCGCATCCTTACGCATTTGCATCCCGCCTGTCTCTGTCCAGGGCTGGGACACATGGTGCCGTGGACACCTGGTTATCGCCCCGACGACGCAATATAATGTTTATCTAGGCACAGGCGGCGTAACGGTCCATAACCTATCGAGCTAGTACGAACGCAAGCTTAGAAGCTTGGTTCCTTTCGTGGTACGTTGATCTCCGTGGTTGATCTCAATGACACGCATTCCAGTCCCGCTCTGCACACTGCTCTTGGTCCCCTGCTTTGCCAATTTGATCGCTGCCCAGGATTCCAGGAGGCTCGAACGAGTATTACCAGGAATCTGGAAGACTACACCTCGCTCTTCTTGTGTTCTGTCGTCCCGTGCTACTCGCACCTCTGCTTGAGCTCCGTGCCTTCGTTTCTCGTTTTCAGGTCCCCTACAGCAAATGGTCCTCATGGCCCGCTTCAGGCGGGGAAGGAAAGAGCCGAATGTCAATGATACAGCTACTAACTCGAATATCATGGTGTCGGCGATTCCAGACGTCCCTCGAGTGAACCTACCGCATGTCGAAACTCACTTGAACATGCACCAACACAACGGTCTCTTTGAAGCGTCTACCCCTGAGCATCAGAATGGCTCTGCGATGGAACCTTCACCAGGTCTGTAATCTCGCTGACTATACTTTGTGTGCCAGAGCGATGACCCGCTGACGAATAATCTGTTTTGCAGTCATCGATGATCCTTCCCTTTCTCCCAGCGCCACTGCTAATAGACATAACGATATCCTCGCTTCGCCTGAGTGGTCCTCTGCTGTTGGACATGCTGCAACCGGAAAGTCTGGCCGTGTGATACATAACCTGCAGGAGGATATTGCACGCCTGACGAGAGAATGTAGCCTCCAGCGTTCCCGGGCGGAAGAGGCCCAGCGGAACAACGAAGCGCTTAAGACACAACTCCAGAATATGACGGAACGTGTGCGGAACTTGGAGCTCTCTCATGAGGCCAACCTACATTCTATTTCGCGAAAGGATAGGAAGATCGAGGAGCTGAGGGATGAAATACAGACGGAGAGAGAGAGACGTGAGAGCGCAGAAGGCGAGACACGCAAGATTCATCAGATTATGACGGATTCACGCGATGACTTCAACCGAAAATGCGCAGAACTCCAGGAGATAGCGAACTACTCCCAGACGCAGTATGACGTCCTCGCAAAAACCGGAAAGCGAGACAAGGCAGACATGCAGAAAAAGCTGAACACTATGCGGGAAGATTTTGCAAGTCTTAAGCGTCAGAACAATGAGAAGGATATTCAGCTCCAGCGGCTGGATGTTATAATGGCGCAGAAGAATCGGGAGATCGAAACCGCTACAGAGCGTACAGAGAAGCTCCTTGAGTCCTACGATGCTTACAGGAAGGGTAACGACCAAGAACTGAGACAGATGATCGAGAGAGGCCATGAGAAGGACAAGATAATCGACGAGGCGCTTGCTTCGCTCAAGGAAACCGAAGCGAAAATGAAATGGACCATTCAGGTCAAAAACGAAGTCAAGGGAGCTGAATGAACAGGATAAGAGAATCTCTGTCCAACTGGGATGCCTTTTTCTAGTTCCCTCATTTCATCCCTTACTATAAATCCGTTATCATCACAAATACGTTACCAGGCTTACCACGCGGTCGGGGGAGCCTGCTGAAGCCAGCGATCATTGACCTGTGCTTTACATACTATTCTTTGAACAACTTACGCAGACGCCATCAAGCGTACAATGTCTTATGGGTGTACATTTTTGCGAGGCCCGTTTGCAATATTTGCCACAGCCATGTCTGCATCTTTTTCAAGTGGCAATCGCACAGTGCATATTGATATTCGAATCCTATACTCTTATGACCTCAGGCATGTCGCTATGACGATTATGAGCGGAAAGCTCCATATGGATGAGCGCTTTTTTCCAGGTAGAGAGGGAGGGTGTACATAGGGCGGGGAGTATGCAATATTGCGTTCTTTTTGTCTGAAGTCTGCATTGCTGGTGTTTTTATGAAATACCCCGGGCGTCGCATCTTTTATTATTATCATGTCTCGAGTTGACTGGCTGCATCTATGTAAGGCTATCACTTTTGCTCGCCATTCGCGAAAAATAGCAGAGTACGGTATCTCCGTTTGAACATAAAGCATAAAATGGACACAAAAAACTATTCCTTCGTGTACACGTATAACTAGGTCCCACTCTGAAGAGAGTTAGAATTATCAGATAAGGATGTAAAAGACTTTACACAGGAGACCTGCTAGATGCCTGAGCCATTAGCGTTGTTTGCGTGATTACAGGTTTTTTTAAGATAAAGCACACATTTCTAGCAACACCTACTGTTTACTACTCTATAAAAGGTGTAGGGTATTACTGCCACCAAATAATACATCTTATTTACAATTTTCTACATTATTTACGCAGTGGGAACATGGCTGACCTGGTTAGGAGCTATGGCATTTTCACACGGTCTCCTTTTCAGTATTGATATGATCCTCAACAATATCAGAAGAGCAAAGATTATCATCAAAGAATGTCCCAGTGAATTATATTTCGGTAAAATGAGCTGATCTCCAATGGATATTCTCTGTATCTTTGATATCTCGGGGATGGCCGCCATAGGTGGTTGCAGAATATGCGTGAATCCGTATCTCAGAGTGCCGTCACCGTCCCGGCGACTTCACCGTCCACTCCCATCATTCGCACCGTTTGTTTATTGACGTTAATAACGAGGGATCCGCATTAACTGTGCGCCTGGTTGGACCATCACGTATTCACGTTCGACCCCGCATTCGCTGATATAACGCTGGATGTGTGGCGGTACTCTTTCTTCGTTTTCTTCCCACGTCACAACGAACCCTTCGAGCATTAACGCCTGCTTCTTCGTGTGATATCGAATAGGGACAGAGAAGGGTTGGAGGACTAAGGAACCATCAAAGGATACATTGACTGCACATCTTCCAGATCGAAGCCCTGGATATCTTTCATCCCATATCAGGCACGACTGGCATCGTCGAGCTGACCGGAGCACGTCTCGCGAGCGGCGCATTCAGATTCGATAACCCTTCTCCCTTGAGCGCATCTATTACTACTTGTGGTCGTGGACGACATTGCTAGCAGACTTCGCGGACTGGACGTTTGTATCTCTGCACCGGGTAGTTGGGAGTGCTGGTGCAAGAATGGAAGCCAAACAGAGGCTTACCGTTGCCTCGACCTGGCTCTTCGAACGCATAGGTGTAAGTCTACGTTCTATTTTCTTTATCAACTTACCTATGGAAACGAATGCTAAGATGGTCATTGTCTAGGTACACGAAATACGTGAAAGCTACAAGTGCGCCCTCGTATCCTGTGACTATAGTTTCATTAGCTTATATTGCCTAGGTCAAATGGTCAATTTGGTGGAGATACTGTTGAGTATGCGCCTGACGACGAGGTATGTCAAGCCACATTTGAGAATAGACTTGAGGCAATGGTCTAATGAGCTGTATACAGGCTTTCGTCATCAAGACAAATGACATCGACAAATCGACGTCAAGGTTTGGAAACCTGATGCCTGATTTCATTGATGAACAGAGGAACAAGGATCTCCTGGATGTATGTTTCCTATGTGTAGAAAGTGCAAATAGTCGTTGAGACTGACACGAACTAGATGCCTCGGGTTCGTCGCATCGAAGTATCAGACATGGTTGATATAGACGGTATTGAAACCCACGAAAGCACGCCCGAAAAGAACCGCAGAGAAATGCTCTTAGCATTCGACAATGGTTCTGATCAGGAGACTGTATCTGTTCCAAACATCCTTTGCACCAGATATTGGCTCTCTGCAAGTGGTAGCCTAGGTTGTTTTGAGAGCAGCTTTGAGGATATTCTGGTAGAGGTTGCCCGCCTTACTGGAACTCATATATCTGTCAAGGAAGATATCAACCGCATTCAAGTGACTGGAAACAGTGAGGATGATGTTGCTGATGCTTTGGGAAAGCTTTCACGAATTGAAAGGCCATTGGTGAGTAGCAGAACTGCCCCAGTCGTCCTGAGGTATTGTAGACTTTGATCCTAACAATTCCTAGTCGCTTGCTGTACGTCCTAGAACGGCACATATCCTGCAAGCCCCGACAGACGACAGCGTCCGATTCCGCATTGCAAATTGTGGTAGCATAAACGAAGTAGCGTTACGACGCATTCTCACTGACCCTACGGCGAATATAGCTTCGAGGCTTCGCCAGATGTTCGTTACCTTGCTCCTGAACTTCGATAGCGAAACCCAACATTACGTTTTACCCGACAATCTCAACGCGCCAACTCCATGCACTAACCAACCTGGAAAGTCACGTATTTGGCAGGACTTCAAGTTCCAAGAGATCGGAAACGGAGAAAGCTATCTTTCTATTGAGGCGGAGGCAGAGAAGGAAGCGGCAGCAAAACCCGAACCCCGCGAGATTGGCATAGAGAGCAATGATTCCTCATCGGACATAGCATCCGAGATTGGAGCCGTTGAGCATCCATACATGACCGAAGAACGGGTAAAGGAAGTCGGAAAATGGGTCTCTGAGGGCTTGAAAAAAGGTGCTGTCGGGGAAGCTGCGAAACAAGAGATAGCGCAGATACCAAAGCTGACCAAAGATATTGGACGCAGCGGCCAGGCACTGACACCGGAACCTAAGAAAGTGGCCGGAATAAAAACGCGGCGACCACTCATAGAAAACCAGTCTCTGATCTCGGCTGCCCATGTGCAGGGTGATAGATCATCAACGGAGACGGTTTCCCGTACCGAGACTCCAGATTTGCGTCCATCCGAGAAGAAAGATATAACAGAATCTCCGGATAATAGCCGCAAGAAATGGATTATGACCTACGATGCGAGCGAAAACAAGACCTCGTTGACCTCATCTCTGGAGAATGATGAGAATGGCCAGTCGAACCAAACCGGTGTATCGGGCCAACATGGCGTCGACATTCCCGGGAGTCGACTCATACCAGAGACCCCTGAACGACTGGTCTATATTTCTGGCATCAGGTTTCCAGCAAACTTCGACAGGAACAAGTATGGGTCACCTGCAAAGAGTTCTGCGACAGAGAGAGGTGGAACTCCGAATAACAACACACAAAGCGGCTCAAAGAGAGCGAACGCGTCCAAGTCTATGCGTCTAATAGATATAGACAGCCCATCTGATAGCAGTCTTCTGCCGAACAACCAGTGTAACTTGTCTTTCGACCAGCCCGCACTTATACCTGGACCGAGCGAGGGAGTAGCAAGAAATGACCCGTTCAACATCAAATCACTAGATAACGACCTCGAACGGGACAGGAGCCTGTCAGACTATGAGACGGCTCCCTCTGAATCTAGAATTTCTGAAACGGCACCTGCGACTGAATGCGATAACTTAAGTACAACACGGATTTCGGAACTTAGGTATGCGCTTGAAACTCAAGAATTGGAAGAGGATCTTGATCTCTTTTCAGTGGCACCCCCTCCAGTGAAGCCATACAGGCGGGCCAATATGATGTACAAGGAAAGATTGGCCGCCCTCGAAAAAGCTAGTAAAAAAGAGAACGAACAATTGGCAGAAGAACAATCTACGAGACAGTTTCGGCGTACGATGGGTCATAGAGCACCAAAACCTAGTTCATTATCAATGAGCAAAGCGGAAATGAAAGCTAAGAGGCAAGCCACCCTGGAAGATGCGTGGGGAGTCGGCCCTTCTCTGGGTAGAAAGACCGAGGCGGCTGGCATAGCGAAGGCAAAAACGCCAGGAAACAAGAAGCGTCAGGATGTCGAACTTGCCAACCCTAAGGATAACAAGGAGCCTGCGGAATTTGATAAAAAGAATCCCGAAACGTTGAGGAAGCTTTTCAACGCTCTTCAGCCGACTCTGGAAGCGGCTCAGTCTTTCCCAGGGAAGCTTTCACTTGAGATGCAGATAGGATTGATCTTGATACCTCTTCTTCCGAAGACTTACAAAGGAGACTTGATTTCTGCAGATGAGTGGAAAAAGATCTTCAACCCTCGAGCTGGAGTCTTTGCACCAAGCACGAACTTCATTCAGAGAGTTACTTCCTCTGGGACCGATGTGGATCATATAGTAGATCTCAGGACCTCCAAAGATGAAGGGAAGCAGCGGCTGTTCGAACAGGATTACACGGATTATTCCGTGATATATGAGTACCATTGTCGGACCAAGAATGATCAAGCTGTCATCCTTGTCATTGACGAAGCGGGAAATATCACCGTCAGAAAACCGGCTGTGACGCTTGGAGCGGTCAATCTTCACTTTCCCGGTCATACTTGGGATGTGAATGTGGCAGTTTCTGGCTTTACGGAACAAGTTCGCGGTTCTGACAAAGAGCTTGACAAAGCGATTCGTCACATCACCGAAAACCTTTGGATCCCACCAGACAGGTCTCTTCTGAGAATCTACACTCGAATCCCTGAGGGCAACGAGCTCAATGTTGACAAGGTCTTGATGAAGCGCTCTACCCTTCACCGATCCTTGCGGTCTCAGAATGATACCAAGGAAAAGGAGAAGGTACCTCTAAAGCAGAGAGATGAGAATAACGCCATGGAAGAGAAGAGACAAGATGTTCACCTTAAGATCACGGAGGTCCAGGATCTCTGGACCGGTGTCACCCCCGCCGATAACCGTGCTCTTCGCGCGCGCTGCGGGCCACCCAACGAGATGATCGAGAAAGGAAGACTATGGCACGAGGTTTCTATTATCAGTCCCACCATGGAAGATGTTCTCCGATCCAATTCCGATCTGGAGGTAGGCGAATGTACACAAGACTGGTCTCCCACCGATCTCATGGGCAACGAAGCCCACCTTGTACTCCCGGGTCATGCAAAGAAAGGTAACCAAGACAGCAAGAGCTCTACGCAGTCTCGTAGCCCCGTCGCAGCGGCAATCGGATCTGCAGGAATCGGCGAACTGTTTTGTCTCGCCAGCACTGTTGTGCAGAAAATGGATAGTGTTGGCTTTTGGAACTTAGGCCCAGGTGTGGATGCAGCGAGAAAAGCAGCTGGGTTCGAAGCGCTATTCTCAACGACCAACTTTTTTACTGGAACTGTAACCGGCGCACCCAGCATGTCAATGGTGAAAGTAGACCCGAAGGGAAAAACCTTCGACGACCTCCAAAGTGTCCAAGAAATGGACAGTGCCAGTATGGCCGGAGATCGGGAAGTGTTGGAATTCTGGTGATTTTATCACAGACTGGCCTTCTCTCGACTGATTTTCTTTCGTGTTTCTTTTCTATTCCCCCTGCTCTTCCATTCCCCCTTTTCTCTGATAATTCTACCCCCGTTTGCTCGTCAATAGCGGACTCTCGATTTGTCCCATCCTTGCGACGTTGGCTCCTCAGACTGATCACGGTTAACCGTAGCCGCTAATCTCCAACATTCCTGTTCTTTCCTTTTCATGTACGAATACAAAATTTCATATGATGAAATTGCCTAGGTAGAATGATTATCAATGGGAAACCTTTTAGGCCTCAATCGAGTTCTTGCAAGAGCAATATACCGTACTACAGATAAGTGTATACTACGTGGAAACAGAAGAGAAGTCCTAGGTTACCGGAAATGTTCAACTTTTTAGATACAACGTAAAAAGCAAATATGATGGTGCAGTATCTATGAAGAGTTCCAATGTAACCAGAAAATATCATGCAAAAATATGAGGATTCCATGTGAAGAAAACATACACTACCCCTTAAGATGGAGAAAACAAAAACCCCCTAACCTGTTTAGTCCTCATCCTCCGGCTCATCGTCAACTTCACGAAGCCACGCCCCGCGCGCATCGACGGCAGCTTTCCGCACGTCACGCTTGGGATCATCAAGAATCAAGCGGAGAGAGCGCACGACCTGATTCTTCACAGGAAGCAGAGGTGAGACTTTCCCTGCCTTCGCGACAGCGGGCGCCTCGCCAGGCGTGTGAGCAAGGAGATAGAGACATGTAAGGGCCTGAGCACGGAGTTTATGGTTGTTTGCTGGCTGGCCGGGGGCGTATTCTGCAGTCTTCAATAGTCTGGTCACAAGACTTTGGATGTGGCCGCTGTCGTCAATGACACGAACGCCGTTTTCGCGGATTATGACAGCAAGCGTTTCGAGTGTAGCAGCTTTCACGGGTTGAGAGGCTGTGTCTTCGAGATCCAAACTCTGGAGCAAAAGAGGAAGCAGCGTGGGGAGTTCTGGCATTACAAGTGATGGCGGAATAGTGGATAGGATACCAGACAAAGCTGTCAAATATGCTGGCTTTATGTGCATGTGAGATGTAGAGCCCTCGCCTGAAGTGTTGAGAGCTCGGATATTTGAAGAAATCATCGGCGTGACTGTAGTGAAAACGCGCTGTTTCGAGAGTAGTCTAATGTTTGCTCCATTATCCGTCGACAGTACGTCGTCAGAACCAAGCAGCAGAGCGAAGCTGCGGGCCGCCGTAGTGCTTGTAGTTTGATCGGGCGAGGAGAGGAGGGATAAGAGAGATGTAAGAATTCCTGTCGTGGCAGGCGCCAGTCTCAATACCAGAGCTTTCGAAAGCCAGAAGATTGTTCTGATTTCCTCGGGAGAAAGCGTTTTATCTTCTGTCTCAGATGGCAACAAGGAGTTAAGTATGTCAGATGCAAGTGACAGCTGAGCATTCGGGAGGAATTTGTTGACAAGAAGAGCTAGTTGGCGAAGAAGGGCAAGATGAATCGCTGGCTCTCTCTCGGACACGGAAAGCTTGACCAGCTCGCGCAGTAGTAGCGACATATCTGGGCTGGTGTATGGTATCTCTTGAGAATCTTTGGGGAGCGCTGCGAGGAGGTAAGTAGATAGGATCATAGTACGGCGGTGATCCTCGCTTGTTGTTCCAGCAAAAGGAACTGGCTGGAATGATTCAGCCGCACTGAACAGTGAGTACACATTCTCTGCAACTTCGTCCTGTTTGTTTCTAGGAAGGGCCCTGACTATGAGGTTCGAAAGCCTTCCTAGGGTATCGAGGACGCCCGCATCATTCAATACCCTATTGGGGGCGTTTCCAGAAGCTGCATGAGCCGCTTTGCGACAAAGACCGATCGTAATTCTTTCGTAATAAGAACCCAGGTTTTGATCCTCCTGCAGCTTTCTCTTGCCCATAACATAGAGAATTGTTAGCAGGAGTGCTCTCGGATAGGTGACTGAACCTGGTTCTTCCCGCTGGAGCAACAGATCAAACTTGTTAAGTAGCCTGCGGACGAGAGTTTCAAAAATGTCTTTCTCCACACTCATTTGAGCCAGGCTTTCCAATGTGATCATGTAATCAGTCTTCGTATCTTCTGCGTAGTCTGGAAGCGTTGCGACAAATGCAGGGAATGTAATATCCATGATCAACCTGGGTTTATACTTGGAGATTTCCGCCAGCGCAGCGATGGCTTCCTTTTTCAAGTCATCTCTACCAACAGACTCTTCTTTCAACAATATCTCATCAAGATATTGCACGAACAAGCCTATCTCATTATCTTGAAAGAACTTGCGGAGGGTGGACAGACGCAAAAGTCCCTTCAGTGCGGTGACCCGAAATGAAACCTCTTCCTTCGCCGTTCCCATCAATGCTTGACTAAGGACCTCCGACAGCTGGTCCTGAAAAGCACTCAGAGGATTTTCAAATGCAACCTCCGGGGAACGGCTTGTCCATGTTCCGAATATATCGATAGCCGATTCGAAGAGCGTCACGAGTGTCTCTAAAAAACCTCTTTGCTTCGTTATGCTGTCTGCCTCTTGGTAGATAGTGAATAGAGGGGCTACCACAGCCTGCACCATCAGAATAAAGGAGACTGCAGATGCTGATGACAATGATCTCAGTATTTGTCGTGCTGGTTTTGCCTGCTTTTGCTGAGGCTCTCTTAACTGTTCATTGCACTCCTGATTGACCGGTTGCAAGAAATGCGCGAGAGGAATGTCTTTTGAAACTTGCGTTACACCTTCAGAGAGTCTCTTTGCAATTGCTTGTAGAACTTGAAGGGAAGATTCCGAAAGGAATTCCTCTTGGGCATTAAGGATCTCGAACTTGAGAGCCTCCCAGATCTGGATGGAGTACCTCGATACTGTATTTGGATCATACGAAAGCACGCAGGCAAGCAGAGCGTTAAGGGCGTCTTTCTGTATCTACGTTAGATAAGGCAAGGAAACCCGCAAAGCAATGTAGCACTTACCTTAACATTTGGAGACGTAGAGTCTAACTTGTCGAGTAACGCAGGGAAAGAATGAGGAGCAAAGTAGCTATTGGATGAGATGCAGTCTTGCAAGCGATCCTTCAGGTCCTGAGCTGTGATCCCATAGGGGTCGTTGGGTGGTGGCCGGAAAGTAATTGGGAAATAGTTGTACACAGAATCAAAGAGAGTCTTCGACAGTCAGCACCCAATATTCCTTCAGAGAATATAAATCATCGTACCTCAATATGGTTCTTTATATCCCATTCTACCATGACGACTTTCAATATAGAGAAGGCGAGCATGAGATTCCGCGGATCTTTTTCTCCAGTCATAAGATCCACTATCCCAACTAGAGACTCGTCGCCCATTTCATGCAAAGCTATAGTAATTAGCAGAAGCCCCCACACATAATCGGAATAGCCGACACACCTTCTCTATGGTTCGACATCAATTCGTTCAGCAATTGATACACCTGGAACCTTTGTGATTGTGGGCGAGCCTGTAGTTCCTGGAAATTCTCAAACATTCTGTACCTCAATTAGTGACATCCTCTCTGGAAGTACGATTACCAATATGCTTCGCAAGTGGGATGTCTTGATGTAGACAGCCACACAAATGACTAGACTGGCCTACTCACGCTCTTGCTACCTCCTGCGCCATATCCCTATTGAACCTATCCAGCCTCTGGAGGGTATCCAGACCTGCAACTGCGCCACCATCTTCGATACGGTCACAGAAGAACGTCGTTAGGACTTGGACTTGTTGTCTAGTAAGAAACTTCGGAGGCAAGGCTTTTATGACGGCGGTGAGATATGAGACGGCCTTCCCTCGTAGGATCGGATCTTCGTCGTTTATGTATTCTCCCAATGACTGCACGACATCCACCAAGCTTGTCTTCTTGCCCTCAACATCTTGAAGTGCCGTTAGTAAACGATATCCTTGTAACGTAAAAAAAACAGGGCGATCCGCACCTTTGGCAGTCTGCTCAGCAATTCGCTTGGCTTCCTCTTTATCATGGTCCGCGACCAACATAAAGGTCTGTAAGGCCGACATCTTGCTGACCAAAAGCCGCTACAGGCTCGTGAGGGGCATCTAACCCACCTTTGGACTTGGACATGACGCTTTTGTGGCCGGCGCCGCTACCCTTATCGATAAGGCCCACGTGATCAATATATCCTCCGCATCACGTGCAGATTGACGCTGTGACGAAAGGCCCGCTTAGTAACTAACTATTGGCCGCAGCGTCATGTTACATGCAGTACTACTTGAGACAGCAGGATAGTGAGATAGCCATCTTGCGTCTACCTGGACACTTATGACATAGTTGAGATTTTGATAATCATGAAGAGCCATATCCTGACATCGCTTGTATTTCTGACATCCATAGCCTGTACCACATCTGCTATTCTTCCCGTATCCATCACAGGTCGAATCCGTCTACCGCTGCCCGTTATCAACGCCCCTCATCCAGGGCACGGAATCCTCCTTCAGAACAATCACGAAGACCAGAACCAGAGACCCATGATGGGTGGATCTACACCGAGCGTCGGACCTAATGTCGTTGTCCCGCCTTCAACTGCTCCAGACGAGGATGTAAATCCACCGTCGTCGAAGTCCAACCTGATCGTTTCCGACATTCTTTCCAAGACTCGTGCAGTGAATATATTCGCGGGTCTGACTCGAGATTTTGAACCTGTGTCGACCCGCCTTGAAGATAAATCCAAGAATACTACGGTGCTCGCGCCAAAGAATAGTGCTATCCAGGCCCTTCCGCGGAAGCCTTGGGAGGACCCAGAAGACTATGAACAGTTTGGAGAAGTGGATGCCTACAAGGGACCAGAAGGGGAGGACCGGGCGCAGAAGAATCTGAGAAAGTTTGTAGAGGCGCACATTGTTCCCACGAGCCCGTGGAAGGAAGGGGAAGAAATCGAGACTCTTGGCGGGGCCAAGCTCAGTTGGAGGAAAGATGGGGATAAGATATTCGTGAGTGCTACAATATGAACTCATCAAATTGCTCGTACTAATATCAATAGATCCAACCTGGGGATCTCGAAGTGGATAGTATTGCTTCGCAAGTGTCGAACGGAGAGGTGTGGATCCTCAAGGGGGTAGTGAACTACCGGTGAATAACTAAACTAATGATCATGATTTTGATGAAGGGAATGGAGTTCAAGTGGCTTACGGCGTTCGTTCCTTTATTAGCAGGATAAGTAGTATTTGCAGGGCTGTCCATACTCTACATGAGACAACGATCTGCACATGTGCTCTTGTCTCCACTTTGTAGTGTATATCCTATACTATACCATGTCATCTACAACAATAAATTAAGAATATTTAGAAGACGAGATACGCTGTTCATCACTTGCCAAATCTTCATTAACCCCGAGAGACCACCATAGTTAACTCTAGATAGCAACCTCTGTTAGGACGTGCTAATTATATGTATGGACCCCTTCACTCCAGATTGTGCAAGAGCCTCTCCTCGATACCATCGAGGATACAGTAGTGCTCCATGACCTCCAAATTTTCAGCTTCGCTCTTGTACAGCTTATCAGGGTCCTGGCCGGGTTGGAAAGGGTTCGCTGCAACAGGGTTCATTCCCGCCATTTGAGCAGCCATTTGGTTGGCAGCTGGAAAGCAATTAGTTTGTGCTTTTCTCGAAAGAATCGAGGATGTGGAAGTATCGGTAAACTCACCATTGTCACTGCCGAGGATAAATCCGAACACAGACTGGAGACCGAACAGGTTCAGGAAGTACCACGAAAGACTGGACACCCATCTCACGTCAAGGTCACGAGTCATGACACCAGATTGGAGCATAGACTTGAAGCGGATCGTAAGAGGGAACGGCAATTTCACTAGACAACCAATCATTAGCACTTTCGTCTACGCAATAATCCCCGTAAGACATGGAGAAACTCGGCACATACAGATGACAAATCCAGAGAAGAAAGCATTGATCCAGCTCATGATCAGGGTCTGAGGAATCATCATCATCATATTTCCCTTCATCATTCCCATCATGGCCTCCATTCCTTGGGGATCCGTCATGGGATTCGCTGGCGGCTGTCCGCGATTTTCGGGGTCCTTGAGGAAAGCTCCACTCTGATAAGCAGCAATCAAATAGTTCTTGCGCACTTCGAAAGACTCTGGCGTAAGAACTGCAGAAGCATTGGTGCGCAGATTTACGCCGCGAAAGAGACCCAGGCGTTCGCGAGCCTCCTTCAGCGTAGAAGGCGGCTTGGGGGGCGAGTTCATCAAGACGGTGGCATAGTGACGGAGAATACCGGTCAAGATCTATTTAGAAATAAATATGTCAGAATATAGACTTCATAATGGTTCTCAATATAGAACGTACCATGACTATGGAAATCGGGAATAAGATCCAGTAGCTAATTTCACGAATTGTTAGCCATTGCTCTTCATACAACCAGCTATGACCATTTTGCGAAGACTCACAATAGAGCCGGATCCCGAAGGATCGTCTGCTCGACCCCTTGGACCGCCATTGTCGATGAGATGCGGTGTTCTGGCGGGGAAATATGTTGGTCTGGCGGTTCAAGGTGAGGTTGAGGTCGCGGGCTGCCTGTCAAAGTGACGGCGGCTAGCGCATATCGCACGCCGCTTTAGCTGTCCGCGAAGGGGACAGCTCTCCGCAACTCCGCGTCGTCGCAAGTACTCAAAAGAGCTCTCAACCTCAAAGACAAAGGTAACAGGTGCTCGCATTTTTCACGTGGTATTTGACTCCTAAGCACTATATTAGTGCTCCATATATTCACGTCAACAATGGCGTCCGAAACGGTACCCAAGGTACCTGTTTACTCAGTGAACGGTTCGTGCTTTGCTTACTTTCTTATTTTACCTGGCTGAGCACATTATATTGCCTTGCTTTTGCAGGCACTGCTCATCCCTAAATATTTTGAATATGTAACTAATCTCGAAAACCCATTAGATCTCAAAAACACCACCGATGACGCCCTCGCACCGTACTTAGCAAATCTCCCCGAACCCTACACCTTCACCCAAGATCATACGCTTTCGAACGTCCGCTTCGCCTTGGGATACTCTGCTGTCGCAATCGCGGCTGGCATATTCTATGTAGACAGAAAGCTCGGATGGGAGTCGACAAATGCGCCCTGGGTCTTACCAGCTGTTGTCGTGTACTTTGCGTTGAACTCCATATTGACGTACTGGGTGTGGGGAGTAGAAGCTGGAGAGGTCTTCCGCGGGAAGAGGAAGACGGGAGAAAAGGTATGGTTTGAAGTCTTATTTATGATTCCCATTGAAATAGACCATGGGGATAGTGGTGAGATTGGCACAGCTAACTCGGAGCTCGCGTTACAGATAACCGTCCGTTCCTCAGCGAAGAAGCACTCTCCTCTCTACAAACTTAACGTTAAATATACATCCCCTGAGGGAAGAGTCCTGCAGCAGAAAGACATCGAGACCTCGTTCACGGTGTGGTTTTCATCAGACGGTGTATTCCACCCGGAGCCCTTCCGACAGTGGCTCGCGAAGGAAATTGAGGTTTTAGGGCTTGCGTCGAAGGAGGCGGCGAGGAAGGGGCAATAAGTTTGCATAGGTAGCTGAGATTCCATTGCCAGGTCGAAAAGATTATCCAAGACGGAAAAAGTGAAATGGCGAATAGGTACTTGTCTTTGTGTGTTTAGACTGAATGGTACTTCGGACGATCAACAGAATGTTCTCTTCATCATGGGGATATTTGCTTCTTAGAAGGTGAAATACCCTAGACTACCTGGCTATGATAAGCTATCAAGAACATTGTGGATTTTAAACCCGTGAACGCCATCATTACTGCATATATATACATAATTTCATCCTCCATCTAGACCACGCTCATTCCGTATTAGAAGGACATGGACTGTTGCGATTTATCGGCATTTTTCTGAGATTCTCTCAAAGCTTCTAGGAACCCAAACCCATTTCCCCATTGTCTATATTTTTGTCCTCCATATGTCCAATCCATTTCTGAGGAGACTAATCTAATTATGAGCTCGCTTCAAGGGTACCCGGCTTCTCCGTCGGGGCGGCAGGCTTCGCGTCATCTGCTCTTCGGTTCTGGACGAGTCTCTGCAAAGGAGTCAGATACCATTTCTCACAAATCGTGTAATTAGCCCACTCACCAGAAGGTTTCTCATAAGAACGCAAATGGTCACCTTTCCAATGGAAGGGACAAAGATAGATGCTCTCTCCTTTACTTCAGGTCCGAAGTTCTATTCGAGCATGTCAGCCATGTTTTCTTATAGACTGCAGTCAAGAGCTCTGTCTTCCTTACCTTCTCGCTGGAGAAGTTCACACAAACAGCACCCTCCTTGAGAAGCTTCGTGTCGAACTTGAACTTGTCCCCGGGAACACCGGTGATGACAACATCACACAGGGGGGCACAATCGGCCACAGTCCAGCCTTCCTTGTCCACGACTTCATGTCTTCGCTTCTTAATACCTTCACCGCGGGTAAACTCCTGCACACCCGTAATGTCGACACTGTAAACGCGAGCACCGTCGTTGGCCAAGAGCGCCGCAAGCGGTCTACCAACAACCTCAGATCGATTCACGACACAGATTGTCTTTCCAAACAGCCGGTTACCATAAGGCAAAATAGTGTTGTATATGTGGAGATATTCAAGGATCTTGATCACAGCAAGCGGGGTGCAGGGCAGGATCGACTTCTGGCGCTTAGTTTCCGGGTCCAAGAAGCGGATGTTCTGATACATGTTGAAGATATAGCGGTGGCTGAGACCCTCGACATCCTTCGACACATCGACGATCTGCTGGAGGTACTGGTCTTGTCTGTTGTTGAAGATCGGGTAGTACACGATAATGCCGTCGACTTCATTGTCGGTGTTGGCAGCTAGGATTGCCTCTTCAATGGTCTCCTTTGAGACTTCGCGGAGAGTATAACGGAATCCACTACAAGCGATATATTGAGTCAGCTAATTGGTCTTTTCCCCTAGGCATGAGGACTGAAAAGGGAAGCCATTGAACTCAAAGCAGCTGCGTCACACCCCGCCGAGCAAGAGCTCTAAACGCATAACAGCAACTTCAACAGGATATACTAAGAAAACAAAGTGCATTACTTACTTTTCCGAGCAAGTCTTCGCCGTCCAGTCTGCATACATACGCGCAGCAGGGTCATTGTTGGCCAGGAAGCCGACAAGATGAGGGCCCTTCTCCAGGGCCTTCAGACCCTCATGGACTTCTTGAAGCAAGCCGTTGGCCACATTCTTGGCCAGCACGACCTTACAGGCCGCAGGAGCCGCTTCTGTGCTCGCAGCCATTGGAGCGCCAGCTAGATTTGTATATGAAATAGGGCGTGAAGAGGGCAGTGGTCGATTTCACGATCGCAATGGCGGGATGTGGAGGGGTCCGAACAAATTTTTGATACGGGCAAGTCCTCGCTTATCGATAACGGAGGCGCTGCCGCAATTATACTCGACACAGGTACCTTTCCATGTATACCAGTATGAATGCATGTTCTGTTTTACGTTTTCTTTTTGAATCAATACCTTTTAATTCAGATGTGTAACTAGTCGGCTTGGCCTTGGAGATTTCAGAGCCAAGAGACCTACAGTGATATAGTCCCTGCTGCAGGTAGTGGCTTTTTGCAAACCCATATCACGTAATGACAAGACCAGATCCTAGTATATTGAACATGGAATAATTGAATAGATAGCTATATTTGAAATCGACCTATACTTACGTAAAAAATACTACCTAGTACATTGGAGAGCATAAACCACCTAAGTCACCCCGCGGATCCCACGAGGTTGGCAGATCTGGGCGTGGAGATGAGAGATCGAACAGAAAAGGTATCACAGCAAGCGGGGAAGGCGGATATGGTAGATTCAATAAGCTCGAGTGAAATAGATAGAGTAGGACAGGCACAAAAATCTAGCGCTCAATGATTACGCTCTAGTAATTATATATTGTTGTCTTGCCGCATCTCGCCTCACATATAAAATAGAGGACCAGAAAAGGCTATTCGATTATCAACTTTCTCTATCTCCTTGAATCTACCTATATAAATAAAATTCTCGAACTTTGGAACCTTATATCTCTTCACCCTGCACTTGTAGTTAACTTATAGCAACGTAATACACTTGGCCCTAGCGTCTGTCATACCGAAAACGGCCAAGGCGTGAGACAGGTCTACGCAAATAATTAGAGTATGTACCACCATCTCAAACATAAGTTAACTAGTTAATTAGTTACCTATTCTTAGGCTTGGATGAACCAATCGCATTATACGAGCTTCGATCACTAGCTGGCCTGAGTTCTCGTCTGAAAGCTACGGCCTAACTAGATATTTTTCGCATGGCATGAGTTGTAACTATATGCATACCATTCTATGCACGCCTATGAGGGGACTAGTTCCTTGGATCGTGTACGGATTACTCGTATTGTTATATTTCTAACCGATGCTGCTTCGTCTGAAGCGCGCCTATAGCCGCGTTGGCTATAAGACATCACAGAAGGATGGAGTTTCCATCCACGAATACGAGTCTTACAGTCCATGAACTCGGTCCAACTACATCTACGTGAAGGAACATAATGGAGGTTTGAGAACAGGTCATTGGAAACATAAGAAATTACATGTGAAGTCCCAGCTGCCGTGACGGCCGATTCAAATATAGTAAAAAAATGGTTTGGAATGCAACCCTCTCATCCAGAGTTCCGAATCTTCACCCGTCCATCCACTACCAGCCCTCTTGCATGCGGTTGGATCTAGATGTACAGGATATAACTTTTTCGTAAACCAATAACCCTTACGCTGGAGTGCGGAAGAGTCCCGAACTTTGGATAAAAAGACTACAAGGATTGAGCTGAGACCAGCATTAGGGCCTTGAGAGCTTTAACAACAAAGGAAAATACTGGTCTCAAATTGTACACAAGCTATATTGTCTATACACATAGCGTCAGGAAAAAACAGTACATGGTGGACTAATCACCCGATTGTCTTTTGCTCACCTATGCGCTGAAGCTCTTGTTGAAGGCGTTGAGGACATCACGGAGCTGAGCCTCGAGCTCCTTGCTGACCTGGCCCTCCTTCTCGATGGTGGACAGGATCTCGGGGTTGCTGCTCTTGAGGTGAGCAAGGAGATCAGACTCCCAGGTGAGGATCTTGCCGACGGGGATGTTGTCAAGGAAACCGTTGACACCAGCGAAGATCAGAGGAACCATCTCGCTGACACCCATGGGGCTGTACTGCTTCTGCTTCAGAAGCTCAGTCAGACGCTCACCACGGTTGAGGGTCTGCTTGGTAGAGGCATCGAGATCGGAACCGAACTGGGCGAAGGCAGCAACCTCACGGTACTGAGCCAAGAACAGCTTCAGGGAACCGGCGACCTGCTTCATGGCCTTGACCTGGGCGGCGGAACCGACACGGGAGACGGACAGACCGACGTTGATAGCGGGACGGACACCCTTGTAGAAGAGCTCAGACTCCAAGAAGATCTGACCGTCGGTGATGGAGATGACGTTGGTGGGAATGTAAGCAGAGACATCACCACCCTGGGTCTCAATGATGGGCAGAGCGGTGAGGGAACCACCACCGTGCTTGTCGTTCAGCTTAGCGGCACGCTCGAGGAGACGAGAGTGGAGGTAGAAAACACTGCAATTGTTAGTACGAGAAGGAAATTGCGGTCAAGAAACAAAGGTGCAACTCACTCTCCGGGGTAGGCCTCACGACCGGGGGGACGACGAAGCAGCAGAGACATCTGACGGTAGGCGACGGCCTGCTTGGACAGGTCATCGTAGACAATGACGGCGTGCTTGCCGTTGTCACGGAAGTATTCACCCATTGAGCATCCTGTGAAGGGAGCAATGTACTGCAGAGGAGCAGCCTCGGAAGCAGTAGCAGCAACGACGATGGAGTACTTCATGGCGTCGTTCTCCTCAAGGGTCTTGACGAGCTGGGCAACGGTGGAACGCTTCTGACCGACGGCAACGTAGACACAGAAGAGCTTCTGGCTGTCGTCGGCGGTGGTGTTCCAACGCTTCTGGTTAAGCATGGCGTCAAGGGCGACGGCAGTCTTTCCAGTCTGACGGTCACCAATGATCAGCTCACGCTGACCACGGCCAATGGGAACCATGGAGTCGACAGACTTCAGACCGGTCTGGACGGGCTGGTTGACGGAACGACGGGGCAGGATACCAGGAGCCTTGAGCTGAGCACGGCGCTTCTCCGTGGTGTTGATGGGGCCCTTGCCATCGATGGGGTTACCGAGAGCGTCAACGACACGTCCCAGAAGCTCAGGACCGACGGGAACATCGACCTAGTCGTGAAATTAGCTCAGAAACCCGATGAATTGACAAAGCAAATCAGGACATACAATCTCGCCAGTACGCTTGACGGTCTCACCCTCCTTGACGAGACGGTCAGAACCGAAAAGCACGACACCGACCTGGCCGGCTTCCAAGTTCATGCACATGCCCTTAACGCCGGAGGCGAACCTGAGAGCTCGTTAGCAGGTGTATTTTCACTTTTTATATCAAGATATCAAACAGGGTGGACCTACTCGACCAGCTCCTCAGCCTGGACATTGGTCATACCGTGAACACGGGCGATACCATCTCTGTTTTACCAATGGGTCAGTTCAACCATCTCAATAGATATTTTATTCGCGTGTTGAGCGGGAATTGACGAAGAAATGCTTCTTCGCCAATGTTTGTCGGGGCAGCGGAACGGTCATACCCGACGGAAAGGACACGTCCAGTCTCAGCGAGACCAGACTCCTCCTGAACACCGCGGATTCTCTGCTCAAGGATGGAGGAGACCTCAGTGGGAGAGGCCTTGGCCTCAGCGGCGTAGGAACGAATCTGCTTGGAGGCACCAGCCAGAGGACCGGGGGTAGCCGCGCGGACCTATTTGCGACGCAAAATTTGTTAACGACTGCACATTCGACTCAGGACGCGTGAAACTGATCGCAATGGCCATTGAACGGCCTGGAGACATCCCGAGACCATCCATTGAAAGGACTTTCGGGATGTTGTCGTTGCTGGAAGGGCTGATGGGACCGGGCTGGATGGGATGGGCTCACCGAAGCGATCCTGCCAGTGGCAGAGACGGCGGTCACGGTGCGGCTAGACTGCCGCAGAGCGTTCCTGAACATTGCGAAGGAGGTTCAGAGGGAGTAGAGAGGGTTTCTCTGAAGGAGAGATGCAATTGGGGAGGAGGGTGGTTGGAGGGAAAGGATTGTGGATGGATGGAAGGAGAGCTTTGTCGTCGGGGGAGGAGGTTTCTCAGGTCGAGGCTAAGCCTAGTTTGCCGAGAGCCCCAGCAACTCCGAATCGGCCCTTAGTGCGTCCGCTGCAGCCGTGTCCACCCACCCAGTTTCCGGATGGACGGGGAATTGGTCGATAGCAGCGACTCTAGCTGAACAGGATGCGATTATTTGTCTACGAGACTGTCTACAATCGACTGCGCGCTGCTCTCTTCTTCCATTGACATCAAGAGCCGTCGTTGTCCTGGTCCGGTCTGCCTTCAGTAGAGTACACCTGGCTTTCCCGTGCTGGTTTCTCGGATCTGCGGCTGCTAGCTCGCTCAGGTGACTTTCGTCACAGCAACCGCATAACAGGCTTTTTTGCCTGCCAACGCGCATCCCGTTTACACGCTGGCACAGCTCGCTGTATGTATCCTTCGCGAGTTGCGCTGGTAACTGACAAGCTACGCCGGAAGAAGTCGGATTTTGCTACTGCACAAGATGCTGTCAATTCTTCCTTTCATTATTCGTAGCAGCATGACCGCTCAATCATAAATTATTATTGCTGTAGCAAGCCGAAAAACGGCAGCCTGCTTAGTCACCCAATCGGATCCCAAGTTCCTCATCAACACCCTCGGCTGGGGAATGAAGGAGTGCAAACATTGGATGAAGACCCACGCTGAACAATTATTGCTAAAGAGCGAAGACAATTGGTTTTTTAATATGCATAGACACCCATGCTCGACCGTGTGCCAGTATTACAGAGCGCATACAATCGGCGACTTGCAGCTCGTGAGTCCTACGCCCTGGTGATACAGATCGAACGCACCCCGGTACGTCAGTCTGAGATTGCTGCAAACACAATGGCTGCTATAGTTATTTGGCAGTCGCCGCTTTCGCAGATCCATTTTGCTGCTTGAAACGAGCAATCTCCTGCTCTACAGCCTTGTCAAGCCTCGACTTCAGCTCCGGACGGTACCCGAGCGCGAACAAGATCTCCATCCAGACGAAGAGCGGAGCGAGCAGGAAGGCTTGGACCAAGTTGTCCAGAAGCGCAGGAGCCCTCTTTTCAAAGACACCGTGACCGATGAACTGCACCACCCATGACAGGACGTGGATACCGGCGCCCCAATATGTCGCGGTGAGACCATAAGTCATGGTAAGGTAGTTTACGAATGCAGTTGTCGCAATAATCCCTGGCGCGATGAGAGCTCCGGCCACTGGCTCCAACAGAATATATATAATCGAGTAGACGAAACCACCGATTGTTCCGAGATTGGGAGGGAGATACTTGTACTGCAGCGCTTCAGGAAGGCTAAACAAGGTAGGGCTGTTTGTGGCCTGGTTCGTTTGTCAGCCGGAACCTGCGGATCGTTGGAAATACGGCTGATATACCAAAAGGAACCCCGTTGCCAGAAGGATCGGGACGAATGTCATATGAATTCCAATATTAACCTATTATTGTCGTATGAGGAAGTGGTCGATAGCGATAATGGTGACCCGTTGTTCACTTACTGGATTGTGATGGTAGGCGCCATACTGAGAGGGTTGATTGTCAGTCTTTTGCTCGTAGAATAGAGGCAGATTCCAATGGACTTACAAAGAGAAGCTGTCTCTCTAAGTTTAAAGCCATGGCGTTGGATTGTGAAGTATGCGACTATTAGAGACCACTGAAGCTATCCTCGGGCCAAGACAAAGTAAATATATATCGGATAAGTTTGATAGAGTTATCTCAGAAAGCAGACACGCGAGAAGGAGGAATGACGGTGGAGAAATAGGTCTGACACAGGGAGAAGATTAGCGACCAACGTAATGATCCGGGGTTAGTTAATCATGTCATGAACGTCAGATGGTCCATGTGAATAGTAGTTGGGGAACATGGACGAGCCGAGGGTGGGCTGGCTCTACTTACTGCGTTGCGTCCACTGGCCGTTGCACGTCATGTGATGTCGCGAGCTAGGTACGCAGGCTGGACTCTGGCAGATCGCTGGTAGGAGCATTATTACTGGAACGTTCGGTGCAGCCAACGACAGCACAATTGTCACCTCTCGTTACCAGACTCGAGGGCCGGCGACTGGCTCTTCGACTTCTTTCTGGCCATTCCTTTTTTGGGGGGGACTCCTGTTCGTCTCGAGTTCTGATATCGCAGACATTATTGTGGGCCTGGCAGTTATGGCAAGCTGATCGGACAACCTCCTACACAGATATCAACGGTACACCTTCGTTCGCGACGCGCGCAACAGCTTGATCTTTTCCCTTCATACCATCCAGCGCATTTATTCCTCGAGGACCCCGCTCCTAAACAGGAAACCTACGAACTGGGCGTCCCTTCACCCCGGACACATCTGCGATAATACCCCTCCGTTTTTGAGCCGCAATATTTGAAGTTACGTTCTTTCGAAAAGTCCCGTCGATATGTTTTTTCTCAAAGAAGAGACGAAGGTCGTCGCCCTTCATCCGTCTTATTTTGGTCCCAACGTAAAGGAATATCTCATCAACCGACTGAACGAAGAAGAGGAAGGACGATGTACAGGAGACCACTTTGTGATTTGTGTCATGGACATGGTTGATATTGGAGAAGGACGGGTGATTCCAGGCAGCGGTCATGCAGAATATACAATCCAGTATCGAGCGATTATATGGAAGCCATTCCGTGGAGAGACGGTCTGTTCCCAGATCTGTCCTTGCCTTCAGGCTTTTATACTGACAAGGTGCGCTTAGGTGGATGCTATTGTGACCTCAGTCAAACCTACTGGAATCTTTACGCTGGCTGGTCCATTGTCCGTCTTCATTGCGCGGAAGGTAAGTGCTTTTTACTCTCGAGTAAAGACGAACGTTGCAGCTCACAGCCGGTCAGAACATCCCGTCGGACATTAAATGGGAACCGAATACGGTCCCTCCGCAATATACCGATCACGGTGATCAAGTCATTGAGAAGGGAACCAGTCTGCGTCTGAAAATTCTTGGTGTGAAGCCGGACGTCGCTGCTATCAATGCAATCGGCACAATCAAGGAAGATTATTTGGGGTGAGTTCTTCCTCCATGGCCGATGGATGGCTGTTCTGGCGTGTTGCTAACCCAATTGATACTCGAATAGAACACTATAAGCGCAAGTGATATGGGCTGAATTTGATTCAGCGCCGGAGATATTAAGGGTCTTCTGGATGATCCCCTCCATCCCCACGAAATCCCGCCCCCAGAGGGTGCCCAGGGCCGTCGCTATAAGCTGGGAGCATTGGAGATTTTCGAGACAGTGTGGATAGTGAGTGTCCTGGAGCCGGAAATTGGGATGTGCTTGGTCTGGGATCGCAGCGTCGCAGCTGTTGTACTGTACGCCTGTCGCTTAGAGCGCCAGCCAGCTAGGTCAGCGGGCGCTCAGGTGCTGAGCAAATTTCGCCTACTCCGTACGCAGTCCTAGCGACGTCGGATGGTCACATACTTTGTATGTATGCGGATAGCCTGGACGACATGTGTCTGTTTACCGGCAGCAATTAGATCTAGAGAATGGACTGATCAACCTGCTCATCTCGGAGCAAGCTCCCTTTTGAACACGCATCGCGAAGCTCGAGAGCGTCGAGAACCCCGGTAGCCCTGGACAGTAATTACCAGCTGTTGCCAGAGAGACATAGTTGTGTCGCGCGAGCAGTAAGCGCACAAGTGAAACACTGGCGTGTCTGGCAATAGCCGTGCGCCTGTCAGAGACGGGATGGCGTCTGTGCTAGAAAGTGTCACAGCCGAAGAAGGGACGGCTGAGATTGCCGTAAACAGGCATGCCAGGGGCTTGACCGGATGGGTGGACGCGCGCCTCAAAAGATGCTGGATACGACCCTGTCGCGGTCTTGTTTCTTCTGTCGGACTCTGTATTTTGATTCCAAACAAAGAATCCTCCATCCTGCCGGCCAGTATTAAGCATCCGAGCCAACACGTTATAGCCCTCGTTCTTCGTCCTCCACGCGCCTCTGTGCTCGTCCCCGCCGTTCCCCAGGCTGTTTGTTTCAACTTGCCCCGCGGCCCGCGCTCAGAGAGGAGATAGGTCAACAAAGCGCATCTGGCCTGGAACCTCCATCGCAGACACCGTTCTTCGCGCGCAACATGTCGCTCAAGTCTATCTATGAGCGATTCCTCGCAGATCCGGCCTCCGCGCCACTAGCCTCCGATGTCTCGCTGATCTATATCACCACCACAACGACCGTGAGCGAGGCCAACTCTGTACTCAAGCATCTGTCCAGTCAGCAAAGAATTGTCAAGAAGAAGGCGGAGAAGATCATCGGAGTCGTCGAGGGATCAGACTCCCTGTGCCTGGATGTCGAAACCACGTTGGAGTTCGTCGATGGAGGCGGGGCTTATCTCCCCTCACTAGACGATAACTTCCTCATCGACCACGTCGCGACTTTCCCAACAGTAAGCGCGCGTTTCTGGCAAAGTAATAACGAGAGAGTTGCTAACCGGATGTGCACCAGATTCACATCGTTCGATTTAATGCCCAGAATGAGATCCAGCAGATCAGACTTTACTGGGACCAAGGATCGTTGTTGAAGCAGGTCGAGGTCATTGGCGCACGTTCGCGCAGTTGGCCCATTCGCGATGCAAAGGACCAGCTCCGTCTGATCTCTTCTGCAACCTCTGGAGAGTCTAGTGGCCTAGTGACACCACCAAACGGCTCTGAGAACAAATCTGCGCCCAAAGATGAGCAGGAGCGTGCCACCAAGGCTTCCCCTAGCAAGAAGCGCATTAAGGACCCCTACGCCGCTGAATCACTCTTTGAACTACTTTCGCCTGGCCAGGACCGGATGCAGAAGGTTGTTGCTCCGCGTGCAGCTGCAACCGGAAAGCCTCCCCCACGCGACTACAGTGAACTTTTCGTCGGAGAAGATGACGATGTCGCTCCAGTACAGTCCCCAGCTAACCGTCCGGTTGCTCCCAAGATAGGGTCTTCGAAGCACTATAAGCCTTCATCTTTGTTTGTGGAGGAAGATGAATCCGCTACCCAGGAAGAACAGACACCGAGCAAGCCAATCGCACCTAAAGCTGGCTCAAGCAAGAACTTTAAGCCTTCTCGTGTGTTTATCGATGAGGAGGAAGAACATGTGGAAGACAAGGAACCGAAATACAAGACTCACCCAAAGAAGTTTAGCCACTTTGAGCTGGGCGACGGTGACGATGAGGTTGAACAGCCGAGCAAGCCAATTCCCTCGCGCCCAAAATCGCAGCACGTTGCGCAGTGGGGATTTGAGGATTTCGTGACCCCTGAGAAGCCGAAGCCCAAGATTCGGCCCTCGGACACTCGCCATTTCGCATGGAGCGATGATGAAGTTGATGCTCAGGACACTCCTCCGGCCAGGCCACATGTGGCCCAGCCACGACGTGACGCGGAGACGCATTTCCAGCTTCAACACGACGACACCGAAGAAGAGATCAAACCCAGGAAGACTCTAGGCAGTGCCCATAACAAGGGCCTGGGTCTCTATGACAACAATTTGTACGATGAAGAAGGCAATCCTACACCCCACCAGCCTGAGCAGAAGGCTCCGCTTGCTATCATTCCGAACGGCACCCATCGCAGGAAGGACTTTGACAGCCACTGGTCTGTCACGGATGAGCCGGCTGAAGAAGAGCCAATCAGCCATGAAAACAAGAAGCCTATTGCTCACGACAAGATGAAACACATCAAGCATATGGAAGCATCTTGGGCTGCATATGACGAGTCTCCCGAGCAAAAAGTTGCAGCAAAGCCGAAGCGGATGAGCCGTAACGTTCTCCAGCCGAGTTGGGCGCTTGGTGATGAGGACGAAGGCTTTTAGTCTGGAATGGATCCTGGGCGATGAGACCTGGCTTGTGAGCCATTGTGTCTTGCCGTCAGTCGAATTATGCTCGTCTATATGTCCTACGCACGACATTCCTTAGTCGACTCGTTTCACTTGCTAACCGCTCTTCCTTTCCTGTCTGTCCAAATTCTCATCACGACGTAGTAGCACAATTGGAGGAAGAAAATCTGGTTACGATTACGAATGATAAAACTGACGAGATGATGGCAGCATCCCAGTTCTCTCCAGGCCGCACTTTTCTTTTCGTGCTTACCAGTCTGTCACATAGCCATCACAAGGCTACCGAGTTCGGTTTTCCCCTTTCATCTCCTCTGAGTGTATTTTACCCCGCCACAACGGCACGATATTCATGTGTTATGTAACTATTTTCCTTTTTTTCCTTTTATGACCTCCATCCTCTTTTATCTGGAACCAAGAATGGCAAGGATGGAAGGTCTCGTCGTGAAACGAGTCCTGCAACTTTGTTCTGTATGTACGTTCAAACTGAGATATTATGTAAATCTTCCGGAATTAGTTATTCTTGTAGTTATTCTCGATACCTAGCGTAGCTCATCCTGAGGGAGCTAAACGATCCCCTCTGGCAGATCTATAAGGACCATTATTCGAGAAAAATACTCCATGAATTAAATCGAACTAATAAGACAAAGAGAGAAATAAGAGTGGCTAAGTAGGAAGGAATTTCAATTTCCCAATTTGTCATGTATCTATCCACCGAGACAGTATCCCAATCATTCTCATTCTCTCGTTAACACAAAAGGGTATGAAAATACATCTCGAACAGAATCAAAAAGTAGAATTACCACATCAGTTCAAAAGTCACCAGAAAAGAAGAAGATACCCCTGAAATAAACCAATCAATCCATAGACATTATCATAGGGCAAGGATTCGTCACTGCGATCCCACTTCCCCTTAGCAAAGGCCAAGATGCATGTTTGGGTCCAATTTGTTTAGTCTGTGCTTGTTTCTTGCCTTGCTGTGTGAGTGTAGATTAGGTTAGATGTAAAACATGGTGTTCTTCACATTGTCGTGAATGGAGATATTACCAGGTTGTGCTGCTGTCGTTGCTGCGCTTACAGTGCTAGCCGTGTCTGAGCCGCCATCGAACAGGTCACTGAGGTAGCATCTGGCGCGCTCGCAGACCAGGTCGGCATAGTATGCCGGCGGGCAGATACTCACGGCCTTGGTGGCGCGGCCGAAGAGGTAGCACATATTGTGCGTGAGATCCTCGAGGATGTCCGCTGTGTTGGAAAAGCCGCCAAGGGGAAGACCACGGAAAATCTCGTCGTAGACGATGTAGTAATGTGCTGGCCGCGCGGTGCCTTGGAGGGCTGTGTGAGCTTGAAGAAAGAAGTCCCAGTTACGGGCTTCAGTGACGCCACGGTCGACTATGGTGCCGTTCTGGGGGTTGGAAGACCTGTCGGCTTCCTTCTCTTTGGTCGGATAGAAGCGTGTGTGATGACGCTTTCCGACAATGACGATGGTCAAACGTGGAAGACCCTTTTTAGTGAGCGTTGCAGGATAGAGCTCCTCGCAGGCCTTTTTCATGGCGGTTTTCTCTTGGTCGTTGACCATCTGGTATTGTCCTTCGGAGACGCCGTCACGGTAGACGAGGATATTCTCCGGGTAATTATTGTTGTTATGATGTGCCCAGAGGCGGAGACGAGACTTGAGCATATCACGAAGATGTTCGACCCGTTCGGTTCGGCTGGTCTGTACGCGGATGTCCGCCGGCCACTGGCCGAGGGAGCCATTAATCGAAGCAACGATACCGGATACGCTGGGAGCGTTGGATTTCGATCCTGGAGATGGATGGGTCACGTCGATGCCAACTACCATCGTCTTCCCTTCGGCAATGATGCCGAGCTTGTCGGGCCACAGGTTTTGGTTGACACCACCGAACTTGAGATTCACCTTGAGAGCCACATTGGCGAAATACTGTAAGTCATTGCCTTGCTTGCCCGTTAACTTATGCGTCAAGGCGCAGACATTGCGAACACCCACATGCCTATCGCATGTTTTCTTGATGAAGTTGTAGATCGGTGCGTCTGCAACGTCGAGGATGAAGAGTATCATCTCCGGCTGTCGCCGCATAAGTTCATCAATGGCACCCGCGATCTGGGCTTCGATGTCTCTCCAATTAATGACGATGCTTTTCGAGGCAATCGCTCCATCCACTGTGATTCCACAATCCTTCATGGTCTGCAGGAAGCCGCCCAAGGCGGTACTGAGCGTCTGTGTGTTCGAACGAGGTTTCTGAATATGTAACCATGCCCACGAACGCACGCGGGCTCCCTCTGAGAACCGTATCTTCTGCATATTCCAGCTGCCAAGATTTGGAGAAACATCCTGGATCTTAGGTTTCGTTTCCTTGCCCTTCCCCTTGCCCTTTCCGCCGGAGCCAGCGCGGCTATCCTTGTAAGCTGCGATGACATCTCCGTAGTGGATTGTTGGACAGGCTAGAACTCGACCAGGCACTGCAATCAAGCTTGGGTTGACGTTTAGACCAAAAGCAGTCTAGAACGAATCAGTCATGGAATATGCGTATACATAGATCTGCTGACTTACAAGAGTATCATTAATTCTAGGCGTGACGCCGAGAACGCTAGCACCCTTGGTGACGATTGATCTGGCATTCTCTGCAGGCTTTCGAACGGCAAAATTGATCATCGCTCGCGTTTGCAAGGGGGTCAGTTTTGCCTTAGATGGCTGACCAGGAATGACCTGACAGACCTCTGCTGGCAAATATTTGGGGTCATTTGGAGTTCCAACATTTACGACCGGTATGTCCGCATCCGTATCGATGTTGTACCCTTCGACTTTATTAGCATTGCACTTCGGGGAGTAATAGAGGGGGAAGAGACTTACTGTCTTTGAAAAATCGGCTGACTGTGATCCATCTTCCCGACGGTCCCTGTCTTTGTCCAGACTCCTCCAACAAGAACGACACATCCTGCGGGCCAGCGCCGTCCTTGCTAACCTTAACACGACTGTTTGGACCATCACGGGTCTTTCTCGCGAGGCCAGCTATGACTTTGACGCGTGGGACTCTCTGTCCCTTTTTGTTCTTTTTGACAATGTGTGTCGCCTCCACACGAAGCAATCTGACAAACGAGCCTATCTTGAATGGGTTCCACTGGCAGTTCTCCCCAAAAGCCCATAGGAGGTCTACAAGAGGACCTGACTGGTAGCAAGCAATGTTCTTCACTTGCACATTGATCAATAACCGTGAAGTAGCAGGCCGGACGCTGACGAAGAAACCCCTGAGCACTTCAAGTCCAGCTATAAGGGGACCCTTCTCAATAAGTGCTTGGCTGATGCCAATGTGCTTATTCGCGCCGATCGTGACTAGGTCAGGGTTGGACTTTGGCCAATGACCTAGAACAACGTTCAGAACCTGGATGACTTCTTCCTTGGGAGCGAAGACGGCGTTTGAATCTGTCGAGTTCATGTACTCTAGAAGATCAGACGTGCTGAACTCTCCCGTTTTCTGCAAGAGTACCTTATAGATATCTGGATTCATGGGCTCCACATCTTCTTCACCTTCGGCCCTGTATTGAACTGAACACTCTTCCTTTTGAACACCAATGTCGTGTGCGGATACGAGCATAGACTTGTAGTCTGTAGCAATCCTAGTTTTCTGGTCGTTGAAATGCTGGTGAAGCAAAAGCTTGATGATCTGCTTTGACTTCCTCGCGCTCGGTGTGCGGCCAGCATGGGGAAGAATCTGTAGATTGTACCGCGAGAGCGTTCCCTTCTGCTGAGCAGTCAACCGGAAATAGTTGGCAAGCAACTGGACTGGTCGACCACGTGTGCCATATCCAGGTCGTTCAGGCATTTCGAGCTTGCGTTGTCCAGAGGGCTTTTTCGTCAGCGTCCCCTCAATGGTTGCCTCGGTATTGGCGACCTGTGCATCTGGGGCTGGAATCCCACCCTCTGGCCTGGATATCGATATATCAGTTTCTTCTCATCATTCTACCCTGTCATATATGAATGGGCAAACTCACGAGAATATCACCACTGGTGCAGGCTCTTTCTTTCCTCCTCGACCTCCCCTCCCTCTGTCACCTCTGCCTCTGGAATCGCCGCGTCCTCTGGAGTCGCCTCTGAAGCCTCCACCGCGACCACCTCGGTCTTGACCACCTGCTGGACGTATTGGTAGTTCACCGGATGGGAATAGGCCACGGCCTCTACCTCTGCCGCCATCTCCACCACCACCACCGCGAGAACGGCCACCGCCGCCACGACCTCTCCCTCCACGATCTTGTCTGCCAGACATTCCTGGGTGATTTGTAGGATACACACGATTTGCTGAGGATAGATGAAAAGAGGTCGTCCCTGATAAAATGCAGGGAGAGATGGGGAAGGTGGTGCTTCTTATCTACCCCGCCTGCAAGGTTTGGTGAGTGTCTGTTGGAGAAAAAGAGTGAGCAAATCAACTTATAAAGTCCCTTGTCGCGGCCAGCTGTCTCATGCAAACACGCAGTTGAGCTAGTACTCACCAATTACAGGAGGAACCAGCCTTCCTAAGCGAGCAAAGTGCGTGTGAGACTCCATGCTCCTTTATCCAATATATCAATGGAACCATACGCAGCTCACAGGTAAACATCCATGTCAAACGATGACAAAAGGCGGTAAGTATAGGCGGACTAAGAGGAGCTTACAAGCTCAGATGGCTTTTTAGAGGTGGGAGCGAGATCCACTTGGGCTCTATCTGGCTGCCCCACGACTCTGGCATAATATCTGGAGTATATCAAAGGAACGAACGAATGACCTTTAGATGCACTGCGCTCACATAGAACCAGAACATTGGTCTTGGCTGATACTCTTTGGTCGCATAAACATATCGCATCTGACACATATCATGTGGTTAAGGAATTGTTTGATATTCAGTAGTTTGCCCAGCCAGCCGGGTGAAGTTGGGAATGCCGTAACAAGTCTTAGAACCTTTGTTGATATCGTACTTTGTTTGAAAATAATAATTAATTATGAAGAAAATAGAGAATGACTATGAGATAAGCCTGTATACAGTGAGGTTTACCAGAGCTGGTTTACGATTAAATCGGAGTATTCGGAGGCGCTGTAGGTATAGCACAGTCGTTAAACACCCTGTATATAAAACATATGTACGAAACGAATTATTTGAAACCATCCGCTGCTGGCGGAAGCACGCGGATGTGATCGCCTTTTGTCTCTGAGAGCTGGTCTTCTGGCTTCCAGATGGATGGTTCCTACGGATATGTTGCCGTTGGATGCTGACAGTACCAGACGGAACATTCAGAAGCTAAAGCCTTCGAACTAGACAAACTCCGACCTACCTCGGTTTTGTCTTCAGCTGCATCGGACGTAGGCACTGATTAAGTAAGGTAATTATGACTCAAACTTGACTGCAGGAGGGGGAACTGCCCGTAATCTGACCTTGTGTTAGCTGCTCAAATCTCCATGGATGGGATGATAGAATGCCATACAGGTATTGCTTGTAGATGTCTCCTGAAGAAATTCCAGATCGTTGTTAAAGTCCACATGGCAATCTGACTGGAGGACAGCAATAATAGGCATCACTGTGGCTTGAAAACAGGCGTCATCAAAGCCCCCGAGCTCCCAAGTGGAGCAGGATCGAAACTCAAGGCTCGAGCATCCTGGTGGCTCGACCATCCACGATTCCGCAGACTTTGACGGTGGTGAGGATGAACGGCCGCTAAACCAGCAACTAAACGGTAGTAGCGCATGGGCGACACACCGTCCGGCCGCCGTCCTCCAGGCCCTGATAATAATCCATACCTGCGACGATCGCCGTAGTGGCAGAAGGATATAAGTACCAGAGACCACAGAGTTCCTGCCTTGGTGCCACGACCATAATAATAAACAGCGAAGCTCGACTCTTTACACAACAGTTGACGACGTTCTGTATCGGCGGGCGGTCAGTACGGTAGCGATAAGGTTCACGGCTGGAAACGGCAGACAAAGAGGTTCGCTGGTTAAGTCACCAGGTTGCATCGCGACAACTCCTACCGTCGTCCGCCCACCTTGCGCATTTCAACACCTCTCCATCGCGCAAACTCGTGCTGGCGCGGATACTGCATTGAGTTGATCCCTTCTGAGTCTGGGACGGGAAATCCTGGGGGACAAGAGGTGTGTTCTGCGCGTATCGAGCACCGCGCCCCGCACCGGTTCACCGATCGCGATGCTAATTCGATTTATCACCACAGGTATCTTGGCCCTCTTCTTCTCTGATCGCATACCTGCTGCGAGCTGGGTAAAACAGCAAGCAGCCGAAATACCTACCGTATAAGGCAACGGGTGAAACCGTGACGGAAGACGACCAGCCTGGTGTCAAATCGCCTGCGACCGTAGCCGATCGGGTACCTCGTTCGCTACTGAAAGAAGA
This sequence comes from Paecilomyces formosus, assembly GCA_029606185.1. NCBI lineage: Eukaryota > Fungi > Ascomycota > Eurotiomycetes > Eurotiales > Thermoascaceae > Paecilomyces > Paecilomyces formosus. The sequence continues at coordinate 1,207,861 of JAPVCB010000038.1, forward strand.
TTGCTGCTGGCCTAGTCGCTGCCAGACCTGAGTAACGGCGGGTAACCTGTTCGTTTCTTGGGGTCTGAGGTGACACGCTCTCACATAGTCGACGAGGCAGAAGGGCCGCATAGCATCGAGGCGATCAGGTGACGCCATCAGTTGTTGGACGCAGCCTTCGACCTCGCAGCCCTCTCAACGACAGCGCTTACGAGCAGTGAACGGAATAGAAGGGGAATCTTCTAACGACCACCTGGCGCACACATATACTGGAGCCGTGTGTCAGCGCGCTTGCAGAATCAGTTGCTACTGCTAGTCTGAAAGGATAGTCCAGAGTCAACACGCGCGAAATGTCTCCAACACCACCTTCGACCACGTCCTCTAGTGCGGGGGCACATTCGCCTGAAGGTCAGTTTCGAGTCATCAGGAAGAGGAATCGAGTTCCTCTATCCTGTGCTCCATGTCGGCATCGGAAGTGAGTCCTGCGAGGCCCGTCATCATGGCAAAGGCCATACATTGCTAACGCGGTCTGCAGGCTGAAATGCAACCGTTCTCACCCCTGTGAGAACTGTATTAAGCGGGGAGATGCAGCATCTTGCACGTATGCCCAACCCGGGGTCCGGAAGAAGACAACATTGAATCAAAATGCGGTGACAACGCCAGATGATATGCAGAACAGGATAGACAGGCTGGAAGGCCTTGTTCTTTCCTTGATGACGAATGGCTCTCAGTCCGCAGGACCGGCTGCGGCAGCAGCAGCGCTCTCGGGCCATGGCAGTATCGATTCGGGCCGGACGTCTAACGACACGAATGGAGACAGTAACGAAATGGACGGCCAGGAAGAAAGCGATACGGAGCAAGTTACGAAGTCATTTGGAATAATGAAGGTCGACAACAACAAATCTTATTATATCAGTGATGCTCACTGGGCTTCAGTACTTAATGATGTAAGAAAGCTCCTTTTCGAACCAGCAGGGTGTCGTCCACGTCCTAACAGCCTGTGCAGATAGCAGAAGTCCGGAACTATTTCACGGTACATAAAAAGCAATATGAAGAACAAGCCGAGAAGGTCAAAGCCTTGAGAAAGGATTCTGACTTTCCCGGTTCCGCATTGCTTTTTGGCACTGTAAAGCCTCTGAGCCAAGCAGAAATCATGTCTTCATTCCCTTCCAGATACATAACAGACATACTTATTGCACGGTACTTCAACAGTTATGACCCGTCAACTCATATCCTCCACGGTCCCACGTTCCAGAAGGAGTACAACCGTCATTGGGAAGACCCTTCGCAGACGTGTATTGTTTGGGTAGGCATGCTTTTCGTAATGATGAGGCTGGCTATGCTTTCCTATCACCGCGACGGCGATGAGCCACCGGAATTTCGGGGCAAGGCGTTGGATATGGCAGGGTCGTATAGGAATATGATGGCGCAGTGTCTAACATTAGCCGATTATACGAAACCCCACCCACATCTGATTGAAACCTTGATCCTTCATCTCCACGGAGACTACAGCCAGACTCGGGAAACGGAGACGTCGGTGTGGATATTGGTTGGGATGATCGCGCGGCTGGCTATGCGGATGGGATACCACAGGGATTCAAAAATGTTTCCCAACATCACTCCCTTCCAAGGAGAGATGCGTAGGAGAGTCTGGGCTTTTGTCAAACAAGCGGATCTTCTATTTTCTTTCCAGGTCGGCCTCCCGAGCATGATTCGCTTTGGGGATAGCGACACAGAGTTGCCGAGAAATCTATACGACGAGGATTTCGACGAAAACTGCAAGGAACTGCCGCCGCCACGTCCTATAAATGAGCCAACACCGGTCTCATACCTGATAGCGAAGGCTCAGCTGGCGTATGCGTTTGGAAGGGTCATCGAGCATACGTCCTCTGTGAAGAGCGGGCCGTATGAGACGGTTATGGAAATAGACAGCCAACTGCGTCGGGTTCGAGATATGATCCCAGAACATCTTCAAGTCCGCCCTATGGAAGAGTGCCAATTGGATCCAGCTTCCCTGATAGTCTCAAGATTCAGTGTATGTCTACAATTGGAGAGAGTTAGCTCAATTTCTTTACTGACCGAAATCAGATCAATAGCCTTTACCACAAAGCCCAAGTTGTCCTACATCGGCGCTACCTTCCTCGCGCACGAGAGAACCCTCGTTTTACGCACTCACGTCGCACTTGCATCGATTCGTCGCTGGAGCTTTTGAATTACCAGTCAATATTACATGCAGAGACCCGTCCGAATGGTCGTCTACGGACATTGACGCAGCAAGTGACGTCTCTTAGCTCGAATGATTTCTTACTTTCCGCAACGGTCGTCTGTCTTGATTTGTACCATGGCCTACAACTGCAAGCCGCCGGGAGACCTTCGGGTGACACTTACGCGTGGGGCGTGGAACGTCGAGATGAGATGCTGGCTGCTATTAGACGCTCTAAGGAAATTTGGGATGATCTTCGTGATCAGTCAATAGAGGCATGGAAAGCATCCTCTATCCTCGGAGTAATGCTAGCGAAGCTGCATCTTGGTCCTCAAGGTACGGAGACCAGCACTGCTTCCGCACCTATGTTCGAGCCACAGGACGAGAAGGAGAATGCTGCAATGACTCTGGGACTTCTAAGTAGTGGCATGAGCCCGTTGAACTCAGGGAATGCGGCCTTCAATGACCCAGCATTCCGAATGGCAGAGACCTCATCGCCGCCGGGCGGCCTTGGAGTCCCGGGCATGCCGCAGGGTGCTCCCTCACCATTCAGCATGCTAGGAGCTATGCCGGATATGCAGCCGGTGAATTTGGACTGGGTATGTGCTGAGTCTCTAACACACTCTCCGATCAATATCTAACTGCGAGTATAGGAGGCATGGGATAGTTACATCCAGAGCTCGACCTTCGACCCTTCAAATCAACTGTGGCCGATGTTAGATATGCAACAGCAGCAGCAGCAACAACCATCGCCTTCCCCGATATCCCCGTCTACCATCCCAACGTCGCGAAGCGGTGTCTCTGAGCTATCTCGGAACACATATCGACCGCTGCCCGGATTATTCCCGTCCCAGTCTAGTTACGATAATGGATCGGGCCTCGAGAACGGTGTGTTCATGAATGTAAGTAATGATAATAGCAACAACCAATCTCAACCGCTTGATGGCACTGGTAGGAGCCAGGGTGCGATGTGATTTATCTGCAGCTGTGTGATTATTTGGGCTTCGAAATGGACATATCTTATACCCGGTTCCTCCAAGAGTGGGAATGGCAGCAAAAGTCTGATGTTTTAGCGGGAGATATTGTGATTATGGCGGAATGGAACACGATAGGAAGTGGTATTATTCACATACGATGTATGTATATTATGAGGGTTCGTTACGATTTATTGTCCCTTGGACGTTGTGCCATATGGGCCGTCATCCGTCTGCCTTAGATAATCCAGTTTGGCACGGGGGGAGTGCCTTTTCTCTTCTCATTGTATCTCAAGAGGGTGTCGAAGGGCTTCTGAGCAGAAAGGATACGTTTCGTATACTGTAGTGATCGTACATGAACCGTCGATTTGCTAGTGTTGAAGTCGTCCTTGAGAGCCAATGGAGAAGCGTTCTTTTGCCTGGATTTCGGCACGTGATCTGTATGGCCCGATGTGGAGATTGTCGATAAGTCCAGCGGGTCGAACTTTTTCTCAGGGCGTAGTCTGTCGGCATCCCATCCTTACCGCAGAGCTCATTCAGTCTGCACCTCTCTTATTTTCTTTAATCCTGCTGGGACCCTTTACTACTCCCAATTTCTGGATACCCCATTTATTTCAAAATGTACGTCTCGCATCCTCTCAATGGAGGAAAAGACAAAAAGCGAATAAATAAATGATCGCGTTAGCTGACATGAATCTCTCTCCGCAGGTATTCCTTCCGACGGGCAGCTTTTCGATTCCTTTCTTCTCCTTCGACCTCTGTGCTTGCCAAGCCGAGGTCGATCACTACTGTCACTCCCTCTGTCCTCCGATTAAACCGTCAGCTGCCGCGTTACGCTTTCCAGCAACGATGGAACAGCAACGAGGCCGCAAAGGATGCCTCCGAACAGAGACCGGTGGTAGATCCTATTGCTGAGTCTGCTTCCGCTGAAGCGATGAAGCAAGATGTTTCAGAGACCACGGAGGCGACGACTCAGATGGATGCTGCACCGGAGTCTGATGCGCCGCGGCCAGCTCGGCGACCGGTGATGGCTCCTCCAGAGCCCAAGGAGACTGTCTATATCGGAAACCTATTCTTCGATGTCACTGCGGAGGACCTGAAGAACCAGATGCAGAAGTTTGGTGTTGTTGAGACTGCGCGAATTGTTCATGATAACCGTGGATTGAGCAAAGGGTGAGTTTTTGATAGCGGTTGCCCCAGGATGTCGACGTGATCGAGGGAATCTCATGGGGCGCATGAAGCTGACTGTATTTTCTGTGTCTAGATTCGGTTACGTTACCTTTGACAGTATCGAGGCGGCTCAGCGTGCCATCCAGGGCATGAACATGCAGGTGTTTGAGGGCCGTCGCATTGTTGCGCAGTTCGCCCAGTCAAATGCTGGTCGCCGCAACAAGTCTCGCAACTCTCCCACCAAGACCCTTTTCATTGGCAACATGGCCTTTGACATGACCGATCGTGACCTCAACGATGTGTTCAAGGACGTCGACAACGTGATTGACGTCCGGGTGGCTATCGACCGTCGAACCGGTCAGCCCAGAGGTTTCGCACACGCTGATTTCATCGACGTCGCCAGTGCTGAAGCTGCAATGGAGATCCTCAGCGCGAAGGCCCCGTACGGCAGGAGGCTCCGCGTCGACTACAGTTACACAACCCGGGACGACTTTAAGACCCGCAACCGAGGAGAGACCTCCAGCCAGCCTATCGAGTCTGGACCTCAGTAAGTCTGCCGGATGGGTGGGCAGGAATGTGCATTATCAAAATGAGAATCTCTCTTTCCAGTCTGTATTCGTCACTTGTTCGACCTGGGAGCTGGAAAGCTGGAAATAGGCGTTATTGCTACTGCTGCATGGATGAGCTTCTCTGCTGGGAAACATCTGTCCCTGCGTCTTTACCAATCTCTGTTTTCTAAACTGTGACATGTATTCAATGAGCAAAGCACTTGTAGTATATACTGGGTTACCTGGGATAGTATAATGATAGACGACGCGGGAGACATGCAGTTATCGATGTCGACCGCGAGTACTATAACGGAGGGTCTACCAAAGCACCTGTCTTAAGTAAACAATAAAAATCGCCATCATCATCATCGTAAAATAAATGCACCTCGGACCTCGCCGTTGTCCCACGTGACCGGGGATAAGGCGGAACCTCGGCAACAAAAGCGTGCGCTCGGCCTGGGCGAACCCCCACGTCAGGCTGGCTCTCATGCAATGGGGACATCTCCAACCGTCTCTTCTCCGCACGTACATGCTGTTTCTTTCAATCATCATTCTACCTCCATCTCTTACCATCTGTCTTGTCCCCTCGCTCGTTTTCACGACTTTAGACAAGAAATATAATCAGTCAACTCGACCGCCGCTACCGGAGATACTGCGCTGCGGGATTCCACCATGTCGTTCCTCGGTGGCGCCGAGTGCTCTACGGCGGCAAACCCGCTCGCACAGTTTACGAAGCATGTACAAGATGACAAGTCCCTCCAGAGAGACCGGCTGGTGGGCAGAGGCCCAGGGGGCATGCAGGAAAGCATGCGGTCTCATGGAATGGCTGGCGGACAGGACCAGGTATCTATCTCATCTTGTCTGTGTATGCGTCACCGAAACCATGGAGCTGACAAATCTTGGTTGTTCTCTAGATGATGGATGAGTTCATGCAACAACCTGGCCATATGGCACAGGGACCGCCACAACCGTTTGCTATGGAGCAAATGCGGAGAGAACTGGAGAACTTTCAGACAGCGCCCCCGAGGACCGGTTCTCCCGGTTGGGCTGCGGAGTTTGACCCAGGCGAGCAGGCCCGTATGGAAGCTGCCTTTGCAGGACCAAAGGCTCCCATGATGAATGGCGGTGCAGGTTTGACGCCTGCGGAATTCGCTCGATTCCAACAGCACAACCAGACGGGTATGGCTCGCACGGGGAGTCCGATCACATCTACGCCTAGCCCTATGATGAGTGGCGGATACCAGCGACCCATGAACATGGGATATATGGGTGGAATGGGCGGAATGGGCATGATGAGACCCACTTATAGTCCTATGGGCATGCAGCAACAGCCAGCGGAGATGTCTACACAGGACAAGGGCAAAGGCCGCATGGTGGAGTTGGACGATCAGAACTGGGAGGCGCAGTTTGCTGAGATGGAAACGGCTGGTACCCAAGATCTAGACGAGGAAGCCAATGCGGCTATGGAGGCAGAGTTGAATGAGCTTGACAGGTCAGTCCCCGCAGGCACAGAGTCTCACGAAGAGTCCTTCGAGAGAGTGTGGGAGAGGATTAAAGCTCAGATGGATACAAACAGGAAAATGGCCGAAGACACCAAGTTTGATATAACCGACGACAGCTTGCATATGGGTGAATTGGGAGAGTGGGAAGGATTTGATACCCTCAACACGCGATTCCGTGATCCTCAGCTCGGTGACTACCTGTTCGAGCCCGAAAATGCATTCCGTGCGGTGAACAACCCCTTCGACGAAGGAGTGAAGATTATGCGCGAGGGTGGCAATCTGTCTTTGGCAGCTCTTGCTTTCGAGGCCGCAGTACAAAAGGATCCTCAACATGTCGAGGCGTGGACATACCTTGGAACTGCGCAGGCACAGAACGAGAAGGAGACACCGGCGATCAGAGCCTTGGAGCAGGCGATCAAGCTGAACCCTCAGAACTTGGACGCACTGATGGGACTGGCTGTTTCTTACACCAACGAAGGCTACGATTCGGCAGCATACCGCACGCTCGAGCGTTGGCTTTCTGTTAAGTATCCGCAGATCATCGACCCGAAAGACTTGTCTCCCGATGCAGACATGGGATTCACTGACCGCCACGTGTTGCACGAAAAGGTCACGGACTTCTTCATCCGTGCTGCTCAGTTGTCGCCGTCGGGCGAGCAGATGGATCCTGATGTCCAGGTCGGCTTGGGTGTACTTTTCTACTGTGCCGAAGAATACGACAAGGCTGTCGACTGCTTCACGGCGGCGCTTGCGTCTACGGAGACAGGAACTTCCAACCAGCAGGAACAGTTGCACTTGCTGTGGAACCGGCTGGGAGCTACCCTCGCCAACTCCGGTCGGTCTGAGGAGGCCATTGAGGCCTACGAGAAGGCGTTGACCATCAACCCCAACTTTGTCCGTGCTCGTTACAACCTTGGAGTTTCATGCATCAACATTGGTTGCTACCCAGAGGCAGCGCAGCACCTTCTAGGAGCTCTCTCCATGCACCGCGTAGTTGAGGAGGAAGGCAGAGAGCGAGCACGCGAAATTGTCGAAGGTGTCGACGGTATCGGAGAGGATGAGCTGGACCGTATGGTCGAGATCAGTCACAACCAGAGCACCAATCTGTGGGATACGCTGCGCAGGGTGTTCAGTCAGATGGGACGCCGTGATCTCGCGGACATGGTCGTCCCGGGAATGGATGTTTCGGTCTTTAGAAAGGAGTTTGACTTTTAGGTCACCACTTCGTCCGCTATTTTCTTTGACATTGTATTAACTGAAAAAAGGGAGAGGAGATGATACATATCCGCCCTGGAAATATGGGTTATGATGTTTTTGGATACCACGATTTATTTAGCTATCGAAACTACACATGGCTGTATTTTGATATCTACTAGGAATGCATGACTGCATCTGAGGCTCGATGAATTAGTACATCTACATACAAGATTGATTACAAAAAATAAGCCTCTGAATAACTCAACATATCAATTGCAACGAAGTAGATCGGACCATCACCGTTCGTAGTTGAAATTGTGTTTGAAGCCGAGGCTCGGGAAAGCTGCCGAAACTCCCGGACGCGCGGGCATTGCGTCACCCAATCCGGGGTCATCAACAGCTGAAGACATGATAATCAGCCCTATTATTATTCTATGCTGTCAAGGACTGTATCAAGTCTTTGTACAGTACCAGTTATCCAGCAGTCGAGCTGGTCTCTTTTCGTGTTCGTTCTGATCATACAGTCATGGCTACTGGAGCTCAGATCATCGCCCGAGCGCTCCGCGACTTGGGAGTCACGGTCATCTTCGGGCTGGTGGGAATCCCCGTGGTCGATATCGCGGAGGAGGCGATCAATCTGGGAATCCGGTTCATTGCTTTCCGCAATGAACAGGCCTGTAGCTATGCTGCCAGTGTGTATGGATATATGACGGGACGACCAGGCGTCTGTCTCGTGGTTGGAGGGCCAGGAGTTCTCCATGCCATCGCAGGTGTAAGCAGTTCCTTCTGTTGGATATACCGCCCTATTTACAATAACTTTTCGAACTGAAGCTGATTTTTAATGACTGGGACATTCAGATAGGAAATGCATCGGGTAATAACTTCCCATTGCTCGTCCTGGCTGGTTCGTCTGAGACGACCGGTGTGACGAAGGGCGCCTTCCAGGAGATGGATGCTATTTCTCTACTGACGCCGCATACGAAATTCGCTGTGCGGACGAATTCTCTTGATTCGATCCCGGGTGCGATTCGCAATGCGTACCGCACGTGCTGGTATGGACGTCCTGGTCCGACATTCGTTGATTTCCCCGCGGATATCATCCAGGGTAAAGCAGCCGCTGATTTCAAGCTCCCGGCACCTGAGAATGTGCTTCTGCCTTCTCCGCCAAAGCCGAGTGGAGATCCAGCTACTGTTCTGAAGGCCGCGCAGCTGCTTAGGTCTGCTCGTGCGCCTTTGATCATTGTCGGCAAGGGAGCAGCGTATGCGCGAGCAGAGACCGCCATACGTGAACTGGTCGAGCGGACACAGGTCCCTTTCTTGCCTACGCCTATGGGGAAGGGTGTAGTCCCCGACTCCCACCCATTGAATGCTTCTAGTGCTCGAAGCGCTGCGTTGAAGAATGCCGATGTAGTGCTGCTCCTGGGTGCTCGTCTGAACTGGATTCTGCATTTCGGGGCCCCTCCGAAATGGTCACCCACAGCCAAGATCATCCAGGTTGATATCTCTGCAGAGGAGATTGGACGAAATGCAGGGAACGCAGAACTTGGCCTAATTGGCGACATTGGCCTTGTGGTTGAGCAGTTGTCCACGAAGCTCTCGAATTGGAGATATCAACCAAGCCCAACGGACGGCACGCCCTTTCCATCGCTGCTGGCTTCGTCTGCGAAGAAGAATGAAGCAAAAGCAGAAAAGGCTGCACTGAAGCCTACTCCTCCCAACACTCCGCTTACCTTCCAGCGCGCGTACCATATTATCAAAGATACCTTGAATTCCCTGAGCCCCCCTGAAGATGGCCAGATCGTCTATGTCTCCGAAGGAGCCAACACGATGGACATCTCCCGATCCATCTTCCCGTTGAACCACCCACGCCAACGTCTCGATGCTGGCACATATGCCACCATGGGTGTCGGTCTCGGGTATGTCATCGCAGCCCACGCCGCATACGACGTCTACCCAGCCGACAAAAACGCCGCCGTCTCGCCCCCGAAGAAGATCGTCGCATTTGAAGGTGACAGTGCCTTCGGATTTAGCGGTATGGAAATCGAAACCATGGCCCGTTACCGCATCCCGGCTCTGATCTTCGTCATGAACAACTCCGGCATCTACCACGGAGACAGCACGTCTGAAGACGCCTGGAAATCGCTTCAGAGCCAAACGATAAGCAACGATACAAAGTCTGAAGAGGACCACAAGAAGGGCCTCCGATCGACTAGTCTTCTCTACGAGGCGCGCTACGAGCAGCTCGCTACCATGTGTGGTGGCAAGGGCCATTTCGTCCGCACGGAGAAGGAGCTGGAGAATGCGACGAGGGATGGGTTCCTCGAATCGAATACGGTTACGGTCGTCAACGTTGTCGTCGAGCCTGGCGTTGGACAGAAGATCCAGTTTGCGTGGCAGGGCGGTAAGGATGAGGGGTCGAATAAGCAGGCAAAGCTGTAGTCACTAGTTGTTCGTAAACTATTGCTATGGCTGATGCTTGTGCTTCGAGATTGTCATGTATAGAAAGTTGAATTTTGAGCCTGGGCTCTTTCTTTCAATCTCCCATTCTGTACTTTCTGATAATTACACATACTGGATATGTTTAGCAAATGCTATCTTGAATATCGTGCGCACATTCTTAGTTCTGGTGGTAGTTATACGTCCATATCTTAAGGGTTGCTTTGCTTTGCTTTGCCAGTCCGATTCGACATACTTTTAAACCCTATTCTACATTCGAATATAAACACATGGTATATTTGACAGTCAAAGTGGGGGAAATAAAACACGGCAGCTTCATAGCATAAAGGCCTATATGAGAGAAAAGTAGTCATTTGGGCCAACCAACAAAGGGACATAAATGGATTAGACTGTCGTTAGGACACTGGCGTTCTTGTACCAAGTGAGCAGAGGGTTCTCTCCGCTTCTGGTTTCCGTGTCTTCAATGTACGCCCAGCGCTCCATGAACTCCTCGTGGCTGAGGACCCTCGTGAGCTTTCCTGTGATAGCGCGGTATACATCTTCGATGACGTTGAAGTCGGTGGGGAAGAATATGTCGAAGTAGCCCTGGTGCACCTGTAGCAGTATGTCAGAAACGGTTTCCTCTGAGAGTATTGACACAAATGATAGTAAATGTTCATTGAATGTGGACTTACGAAAGGCGTTGAGACCGGCACTGTGCGTCTCTTGTACCTTGTCTGCACCACAGGAGCATTCAGACCAGGCACGGCATCGGGTAGGGTGCTAAAGTCGCTAGTAATAAGGCGATGTGCCGGGAAGTACGCGTGGAGGATGTCGAAGAATTGCATAAGACGGGTAGGGATGTATTCTGGCAGAGTATAGCCGTTCTGGAACGGCAAGGAGTTCCGCAATCCACGCAACATCTTTGACCCCAATGGAGTTGGGAACGGACGTCTGGCAGCCGCCTGTCTGACCCTGAGGAACCTGGATGCAACAGGATCGAGCTGTGTGCTGTACCATTCGCGAAATTCTCCGTCAGCATCAATGAGGACCCCTCCCTGCTGCGGGGCCTCGGTCTTCGTGTCGTAGCGGATGGCGTCATGCGCAAAGTTGTCGAAGACCTCGAGCGCTAGGAAAAAGCATGGCGAATGTACGTAAGTGTCCCAGTCGAAGATGGACCGGTTAATGATTTCCACATGTCCCATGTGCCCAGCAGCGTTGACCGAGTCCCTCAGGTTCTTCATCTGGAGATCAGCGAGCGAGGGGGAAATTTCGATAATCTTGAACTTAGTCCGCTGGTAGACTTCGTGGTCGGTGTCGCGGATGAAATCGAGAACGTTCAACATCATGGTTCCGTTTCCTGCACCCATCTCGTATATGATCAGGTCGTGGTACGGATAGAGCGTGAGTTTGTAATTCGATATCAAGTATCGTGCAATGGCTTCTCCGTAGTATGGGCGGAATAGTTCCGTGGGCGTATGCCATAACTGACGTGCGATATCTGGTTTGATCTCGTCCAGTCTATCTTCGAACTCCGTATACCGGTCTCCCAGCAACTGATTGAACTCCCGTCCGTCCTCCATCTTGTTGAACTCGAAGGGTTCCCCGGGGGTAAAAATGGTTGCATGCTTCGAGAAGTAGCCATAGTTGGGATTGTAAAGACTATCTGCATTTATGGATCAGTCACTTGCTATATGGACCACAGGCGAAACCTGCTGCCCTTACCGTCAATGAATTCCCTCGTCAGCATCTTCACCTGCCTCGGCCTTTCTCGTTGATGGCGCAAGTCTTTTGCCGTGACCAACGGATACGTCTTCAATTCCTCCGTGATGTCCTTTGGATAATCATCTCGCTTATGCCACATCATAGAATCATCAGTACCCCTCCGCTTCGTCTGGCCCCGCCGCGTGAGAAAGGTGCGACATTGTCGATGATCGCGGCACGCGAGTCGAACACAATCCGACCTCCGCAAGGGCGATGACGATTGAGGCCGTAAAGACTGACATGCTGGATGTCTGAACAGCTGCCGGAACAGCTGGTTGAGGACCTGCGAGTCCATTGATGAGGGTTGTGTTCCAATGCCGTGGGTGAAGCTGTTTTACACTTTGATCGTGTCCCTCTCCAAGTCTCTCAGCGGAGCGGAGGCTGCTGGAGAACCTCGCGTGGCCCGAGCTTCGTGCACGGCTTGGCAGATGAACAAGCTCTAGTTATTGCATCAGCGACTGCTCGCTGCCCTTTCTTTTCTCTTTTCTCTCTTTTCTCTCCCCCGTAGTCAATTGGAGAGCAGTCATTATCTATCGCTGCTGGCACTCCATCGCCATGGCAGATCACTCGCGATTATATATAGGAGCTGCCTTCGTCGCAGGAATCCTGCTCACTCTGGGCTTCAAGGACTTCTATCCGGAGCTCGAGCGTCATTTCCGAGAGCGACGCACACGTAAAGATGAATCTGAGGAAAGCCTCGTTTACGACCAAGATGGCAATCTCTCTTTTCAGGACCTCTCGAAGGATTCGTTACAAGCTAGAACTGGACCACCCGCGATTGTAGAAGGCATAGAAGGATGCATCGGAAACACGCCTCTTCTGAAGATCAAGTCCTTATCGGAAGAGACAGGCTGCGAGATCTTGGCTAAAGCTGAAGTGAGCATTGTTGCAGATTCTGAAAAATAATGAGCTCTCTAACGCTTTGTATAGTTTCTTAATGGTGCTGGCCAAAGCTCGAAAGACAGAGTAGCTCTCAGCATGATCCAAGAGGTATGAGCAAATCCGTTCTCCTACGCAGGTTCAAGATTATATGTAAACTAATATCGGATAAGGGCGAGAAAAGAGGCCTTCTGCATCCTCATTCCGGTGACACGATCTACGAGGGGACTTCTGGCTCTACTGGAATCTCGCTCGCCACTCTCGCAAGGGCAAAAGGTTACCTTGCGCATATGTAAGTCTCTAAATTATATCTATTTCTTCATCCTATACTAATGAGGTGCAATTAAGCTGCATGCCGTCAGATCAAGCAATGGAGAAATCCAATCTTCTGCTTAAGCTCGGAGCAATTGTCGACCGTGTACCACCAGCTCCAATTGTGGAAAAGAATAACTTCGTCAACAGAGCCCGTGCACTTGCCCAGGCCCATACCTTAGCTTCAGAAGGATCCTCTTTAAGCAGCCAAGACGATTCTACAGGTGACTCGCTCTTCATTCCGGGAAAGACGAAAGGACACGGCTTCTTCGCGGATCAATTCGAGAACGAGGCAAACTGGAAGGCCCACTTCCAGGGAACGGGCCCCGAGATATATGCTCAGTGTAACGGACAGCTAGATGCGTTCATCGCGGGGGCTGGTACTGGTGGTACAATATCGGGAGTGGCGATGTTTTTGAAGCCAAGGATTCCAGATCTAACAGTCGTCCTCGCTGATCCCCAAGGCAGTGGATTATATAATCGGGTCCGCTATGGCGTCATGTTTGACACCAAAGAGAGAGAAGGTACACGGCGCCGGAGACAGGTTGATTCGATTGTCGAAGGCATTGGAATCAATCGTGTCACTGCCAATTTCGAGGCTGGCAGACAACTAGTTGACGATGCCGTTCGAGTGACCGATGCTCAGGCGTTAGCGATGGCCAGATGGCTCGTTGAGAAAGACGGTATCTTTATTGGGAGTAGCAGTGCGGTGAACTGTAAGTTATATATATTCTGGTCTTGTGATGATGAAGAGCTGACATGATATACTCCAAAATATAGGTTTTGCTGCAGTAAAGACTGCACAAAAACTCGGCCCAGGCCATAGGATTGTCACGATCTTATCGGACTCCGGATCAAGACACCTATCAAGATTCTGGGCCCAGGCTGGTGACGTTGGGGGAGTAGTCGATACTAAGCTGGAGGACGTCCTGAATGCCAAGGAAGAGCCCTGAATAGAAGCATGGTGAAATTGCACTGCATTACCTGAACATACAAGGTTGATCGAACAGGGAAAGATCCGTGAATATGCTTATACTGCTGGAACCCTTACGAGACCACATCGTACCAGTAGCTCTGAGTTTGTGATCAGAAAAAGACCGAACGGCGCGGACTTGACAGGCTGGAACGTTTGGCCAGAGGCGAAACAAGACTCTTTGATGGCGATCTCTTGAAGCGGGCCGAACTATTTCCATTCTCCCTGGCCTCTAGCTGGATTGAGGACAGACCTGACGTTTGGAGGCCATCGGAATCATCTGCCATAGAGCCCGTTTCAATCAAGTCTTCAAAGTCAAGATATGCTCGGTTTGGACGTTTGGACGAGTTACGTTCCTGCTTTCGTGGTGTTGAAGGGCCATCTTGTGTCGGTACCAATACCCGATTCCCTTTGTCGGGGGATTTCTCAGAGGTTGTTACAGGTGGAAGTGTGCTGTTGCCATCGTGACTCTCTATAGCTTGACGCTCACCATCATGAACCGTTTCTGTGGTATGTGCCCAGACACACAGAAGCTCGAATTCGATTTCTGCTCTTGTGTGACCGGGAAATTCCTTCTGAAGACCACTCCATGTCATCTCATCCTCATCTGCGAACCTGGCTAGTTTCTTTCGGTCTTCACTTGACCAGGGTTTAGAAGACCTGGGCGGATTTAGTTTCCGATTTTGCCAATGCATGTGGTTCCACTGTGTAATCTGGAAGGCTGTCCTTCCCGGTATAGCAGCAGCAATCTCCTTCCAGCTTGATCCATCAATATGTCTCATTTTAATAATGACCTTGGCCTCATCTGGAGTGATAGGGGTTTTGCTTGAGCCGTGGATGTCCTTTACCGGGCTCTGGGACTTGACCCTGATCCTCGTCTCTCCAAAGCTCTGGAGTATCCCCGTATCTTTAGGATTCAGAGAAATACATTCCCGAAGCCCCTCTGATTCCTGGGACTCTTCAGACTCTTCAGGCTCTCCAGGGTCTCCGGGCTCTTCGGGCTCTTCGGGCTCTTCAGACTGTTCAGGCTGCTCAGGTTCTTGGATCTCTTTAGGCGATTCTCTTGGCTTAGGTGCCAATAAGCCGCTTGGCTCGAGATTCAATGACTGTTCATCTTCTGGTTCATGTAGCCCGCTGACGCTACCTCGTGGCGGCGAGTCGTCAAGTTCCTCAGTAGGCTCCACAAGAGTAAATGATTCATCTACAAAACCATCGTTTTCGATCTGTGTCTCAGATAAGGCAGACCCGCTTCTCCTGGTAACCGATGGTGCTCTTATAGGCGTTGTTTGATAATCCTCCTGTAGAGGATCATCAGAATCACTTGCGTCTGCAACAACCGCGAAACTCCAGTCTTTCTTTTTGGGCTTAGAAATGCGTCGGCGTTTTGGCTTGTTAAGGTCGACCACCTTTTTGCTCTTTTTTGCAACATCTGTATTCCGCTTGCGGCCCGGAGTAGGAAGGGCCCAGAGAGAGCCTGCCCCTGGAGGTGACGCTGATCGCGCTCTCTTCTGTAGCATGGGGGTACGAGGAGCTTGTTTGCGAGTAGTGGGCGTCAAGAACTTCGATTCAATCTCAGGAACTTGCCATATTGGGTCTATGATTTGTTTTTGCTTCCCAGTATCACCGGTTTGTAGCGGTGATTTATTCTCAGGCAGGTTTGTGACTTCCGTTAGTGCTGCGGCCTCTTTGTGAGACAACATGGAGCTCTTCCCCGCAGGGCCATTCCCACGAGCTTTGATGTGCTGGATGAACGAGTCAACGCTTTCTCTGTCGTCGTCTGACCCAGGCTCGTCAACCTCGCAGAAGGCGCTATCAGGCGTATTCTGCTCCGTTGACAGGTTTGCCTGAGTCCGTCCCCCTTGATGATGTCCTGTTTCAACCGACGGACCGAGACCGGCTTTGGATATACCTTCCAATTCATCACTGGCGTTATCCAGGCCATGTTCTTGACCGTTGGGTAGGAAGTCAAGAGAAGATGATACCGGCGAGAGAGGGTGTTCCGAATGGGATTCAGGCCCATCGTTCTGCCCGAGGTCATCCTCCCTCTCTAGATTGGATAGATGCCCATTGTTCACTATTATCTCGCCAGTCTGCAGATCGATTTCGTCGCCCACGTCTGTGAAGTCCTTCCCATATTTCTCGAATATGCTTTCGAAGACTGATTTAAGGCGCAGATCATTTTGAGCACGGGCTTCTTGTACGTCGAAATCGTCGGGGAACTGTTCAGAATCTTCAGGAGGGGATAAACGAGGTCGCTTGATTGGTCTTTCCATCCTTTAATCGTGTACCGAGCTGTAAATAGCCACCAACCCGTTCATTTGTAAGAACCAGCGTTTCGGTGAAACTGTTGAGTATCGTGGTCGAGGTAATTGGCGCCCACAAGTACTAAGGTAATAAGTAGCTGTCTCTGAATGTGGTGACGGAAAAAAGCGTAGTTGTTGACAATGGTCCGAGATGAAGGCTATGGAGGTCCACGTCCGCATTGCATTCCACGCTGTTCCTAAATCAAATATTCCCTGTCCGCTGCCTCAGATCAAACAAGGAAACTGTTTGATCGGGTATCGCTGAAGTGAACGGGGGCGCGTGCGAGGGGCACGCGATGGCGGGCGGAGGAAGCTGTCAGATGTTTTTATGTTTGGCGTTGCGGAGGAGCTTCTCGGCGGTGCCTGGCATGACGTCCTGCAGATCGCCGGTTATCTATCTCTGGCGCTGTCGCAACTCCGACTCTCCAGCATACCGCCAGCTTTCCAGCCTTGAGCACAATCACTCCATTCATTATACGCAGCCGGACGACCACTATGCCCTGAGAGAGTACCTGCGATCTCACCATAATGTATTGCCAGAAGTGTCGAACGCCCCTAAAGCTGGACGGGTCGCTGGAGTCCCTGAATCCGGCTGCGTTTGATCTGCTTATCGGTATGCGCGCGGAACTCGTGAGAGCTACTTGAATCTACGATCGTCTGTCTAACGCATGACACAGGTTCTACGGGCAAGTCGCTTCCTGAAAATGCGAGTAATCTCCCTTCCAGTCGCGCGTCCTATCCTCAGGAGCGACGAGAACTCTACGACCGTGTCTCTCGACAAGCGACATCACCGGTATACAGGAGAACCATCCCGGCCCCGCGTCATGGTGCGGCAAGCCAGGCTACTCCTTCAGCTCTAGGAAGGGGTGACAGTGGAGGGATGTCGTTCGTTATGCTCACTGAGTCGCAAGTTGTGCCTCATCATGCAGTTCACGGCGTCAACGGCGAAAGTCCCAGAGGCAAGCGACAGGCAAATGCAGAGAGATATGGGCGCGATGCGGAAGAGGGTTCATTCACAGATCAGGTCGAACGGACAAATAGATTATTCGAGATCATATCTGCGCGCTCAGACATCGACCATCCGATTTGCACTGAATGCACTGATATGCTGGTCGAGGGGCTCCAGAAGCGGTTATTGACGGCTACAAAGGAAAGGGATGCGTACATATCATTCCTCAAGAACCTGAATGCCTCTGTACCTAGCGTGGAAGAGGCAGAGGCAGCAGAGAACTCGTTAAGGTCTACTCTGGAGGCCGAAGAAGCTGCGTTCCAAGAGCTCCTGGCATTAGAGAAGGAAAACGCAACTTTGGACGAAGAAATCGCAGCACTTGAAGAAGAGTCACGGAAACTGGATTCGGAAGAGGAGAAGTTCTGGCGCGATCGGAATTCTTTCGCGCTGACTCTTGCTGAGTTCCAAAATGAACGGGATGCATTGAATATGAGATATGATCATGACTCTCGCCAACTGGAACGACTCCAGAGAACCAATGTGTACAACGACGCTTTCTGCATAGGACATGATGGATATTTCGGAACGATAAATGGGCTACGACTGGGCCGTCTCGCTAACCCATCTGTTGAATGGGCGGAGATCAACGCAGCATGGGGCCAAACTGCTCTGTTGCTGGCTACCATTGCGGATAGACTTGGATTCCAATTCCGAGGTTATAGGATTATACCAATGGGCTCAACCTCCAGAATTGAAAAGATTGAATACCCGCAGCAATCATCGAGTCAGTCAGCTGCCGCTAGTCGGGATCACACTACATCGGCAGCCCCAAAAGTAACTATGCTTGACCTGTTCTCGTCAGGGGATCTCCCTCTCAGCCTTCCGTGGATTCACCGGCGTTTTGATGCAGGAATGGTCGCTTTCCTCGAATGCCTCCGCCAGCTTGGGGAACATGTTGAGAATACTCCAGCACCTGTATCCTCGCCGCGTCGTGGCCATACTGCCGTTACTGCACCGGGACTGCGACTACCATACGAGATCAAACGTGACAAGATTGGCGACGCAAGTATCAAATTGGGTTTCAACCAGAACGACGAGACCTGGACACGTGCCTGCAAATATACACTTACCTGTTGCAAATTCTTGCTTGCCCACGCAAGTAATGTTGCCAGTGCAGCCTCTAGCAATTCTGCTGCTGCTGCTGCTGCTGCTACTAACGAACAGGCGAGAGCTCAAGGTAGTAGCCCTGCGAACAAATAAAACAGGATGACTGTAACGATATCAGCGGCCCCGCAACATAGGAACAGTCAGATGAAGGTATCAGCGATATGGAGGTCCCTGGATAGCCGCCGAGGACTTGACCAAGAGGGACCTAAACACGGCCTATCGACCACGCATAATATCACTCAGCGACGGCACTGTTCGACCTCCCCTAGCGCGTTTGCCACGGTTACTTGAATCAGCAGCACTGTTCTTTGTTGCTTTAGCTCTCAAATAGAGCTTTATCGGACCGGTTTTCTGTCAGTCTCTCCATGAGTATCGCGGTATACCGTAAAGAGTTACTTGTCCGCGTGATCGCCAGTGGATCGTTGGATTCGCCATTGCGAAAATATAACATTCTCAAACTACAATGATTTCTGTGGATCAACTCTTAATCAGCCCTTGATGAATGATAGGTACTTTTCGCCGTTGATCTTGGACATCAGTTCTCGAGATGAAGCTTTAGTCAGCGAATATTTTCGGAACATACCAGGCGCCTTAGGAATCCCAGTTACAAACCACAAAGTCACCAACATCGAGGGCATACCTCATGTGGTAGACCAACAGAAAGTACTTCGGCTTTACGACCAGGGGCTGCTTCACGGCTTCTTTGACGGCAAAAACCTCATGTCCTGCTTGCCGACGCTGCATTTACGTGGGCGGGTGCTTGAAGCAGGAAAGAGCGGTATTCCTTCTGTAGCTGGCATTTCTGCACGCAGCGCTTTGCGACAGAATGATATTGAGCTATTGATCTGCACTTAATGGGCCATCAGATGCAGCACATTGCTCTCAGTGCCTTGCCGCAAAGAAGGATGCAGCCAAGTGGACTTCGTGTACTTCCTGTCCTGTACATATGAGGAGGCATATCCTAATAGAAACAGATACCTGTCATGGGCATTATGTCAGAACAATTCATAGGTTCTAACCGAAGTGTGAAGGTGTTGAAAGGGTTTACTTGCGGCGTAATCCCCTAGTCTTGACCAACGAGTTCGAAATGGCTATAGTAGCTGCCAATGGCTGGCCCTTTCCCATAAGATGTGCGTATATTGCGAACTCCAGAAGCGAGATGCAACATTCTGCATATCTGTTTTGCTCCATAACAAGATGCTCTAGATCTTCGGCTAGTAGCGGTAATTGCAGATACATTGCGCTACTGCTGACTCTTCACGGGACTGAAGTACCTCTGCTCCGCTATTCCTCTGTTTCCGGTTCTCTTTCATCCGCTTTCTATTGTTCTCTCACGATCTACACGAGCCATAGCCCTCTTACTAGCAATTAGATGCATTTCGAGGTCAATGTAGGTCATATCTCAAATAGGTTCGTTCCGTATGCACATGCGTTATAGTGTCAAATGGAAAGCGTCCCGATACCAGTATGTACATCGTAGAAGGCGTTCAGAAGAGCTCTTTGATGGACGATAGAGGTGAGAGGACATAGACACGAGTGGTGGTGGCCATAGAACTCGCCACCGCATCTATCTCTTACCATGTCAGGTAAGTATAGCGATAGTTGTCAACCAAGGTGAAGTCAGATGGACGGCTGTATGCCTCGTGCCTCGGTGATCCTGACTGATGATGGCCTGCAGTCAGTCGGTTGCACGGGACTCAACGGCAATGTGCTTCTGTGCGACCAATGCTAGTTCTCGGATTGAATTTCCATATATAGACGACCCTCTATCCATCTGTTCCTCTAGCATATGTGTAGGTCCAAGCTTGCTGGCGCCCATATACTCCATAGGTCGATCTCGTCGAACCGTGGAGCCATTCATGGCGGATCTTCATGACAGGCTTCTGCAGACGGGATCTATCGATCTATCCGTCAGCCACTTGGACTTCGCTCCATAGCATATTAAATGATCGCGAACTGCGGCAGTTATATATAAGGAGATAGAGGCCATGATATCTTGAACTATTCTCTTGAAAATAATGGGGTAAATCCAGGTATCGCGTACGATGAGCACCAGCACCGTTGACGAGAGATATTCATGTTACTGATAGTCGTTAGAGAATGCGTAGAAATAGTTGAGAGTGACCTACCTCGAACTACAACTACATGGATGTCCCGGCTTGCCCTTCGGTCAAATGTCCAGATACGACCAGTTATCGAATCGAGTTAGAGCAGTTGCTGCCAAGCAGACAGTCCTGTTCTCTCGGAGGTCACAGCTGCGACAACCATCCCATTGGCCTCGCCCTACCTTTGTCCCTCCAACCCCGCGGCTAAAGGGATTGTGAGTCTGTGACTGAAATCCCACTGGTCTCAAAGCGACCTGTGCTCCCCTTTTACTACCAAATTTAGGGGCGTAGACGCTCCAATCAGGGGCCACGGTGATGGTCACTTTAGGCGCGATGTGCCAATTTCAAATCTCGCGGCCAATTTTTGGTAATACTACCGGGTGTGATACTATCCAACTAGTCTATTGTTCGAGTCTCCTCCCGAACTGCATGGCGCAGATCTTAGGGTAACTGTCACTGCTTAAATCAGAAAAGCTCTTCGCTGAAACAGAATCATTTAGGTTCCTGCGCACAGTGCCAGATTCTTCCGGAGGATATAGAGAACTAGATGAGGGTGTGCCGGATCCAGCAATGTGGTTCTCCGTGACTAGCATTCTTTAAGCTCCGAGATATCACTGACCGGGTCTGTGATATCCTTCGACGCAGCAAGTTTTCACACGGATCGTAATTACCATGACATCCCAACGCCAACCCTGGATCTGGGAGGTTCGAGCTCCGTCTTGCGATCGGCCTGGACATGGGTGTGCGGCGCAGAGGCCCTGTAAAATAAAATACAACCAACCCGCCAAGTTTCCGACAGCCCGATCTTTGGGAAGACATGGGTGGAGAGATAGCGAAACAACCCCGTTGGGTCCAGGTGACACCAACAAAGAGATGAACGTGCAATTGGCCCAGGTTGTCTGCTTAAGCGTCAGAGCCATGCAACATTTCTTTCTTCCCTCTTTCTTTCGCGCTTCATTACGCATATCTTTTCGTGTTCAGTTTGTGCCCAAGAATAACAATGGGACTCCGCCCTTCTCAGCACCTCTGAGACCTCCAAATGAGGGAATGAAGGCGATATTTGTACCGAAGTACTCTCTCAAAAAGTACGATATCAAAGAATAGGAGTGGATGACCGATAGGCTCGGGGAACAGGGGTTTCTTCTCCCCGTCGGGCGTTGTTCTCTTACGACGGTCTCCAACCCGGGGCGTTGAACCATATTCTCGGGTTCGTGCTGCTCTCTGTCCATCGGCTTCTCCTCAACCCCGGATCTGGCAGGTTCTCCCTGATACGTGGCCCCGGATATTTCCATGGGGCAATATGACCGGGAGCAGGTTATCAGCGTGAATCTGTTGCTTCCAAACAGTCTTTGTTGACCGCTAGTTGCCGCCAGTGTGTATAACCAATCCGAGTATATACATACATACTATAAGAGGACCCAGGGGAACGGTCCATGGTGAGTTGTTATCCTATTCCATCTAAATGCTTAGCCTAGGGCCCACAACGGGACGATTAAACCATCTTTACACTTCACGAGCAACAAGACTTGAGAAAAGAAAAGAAGAAAGTTTAAAAAATGGAGGAGTCTATGATTTCTATGCTCCCGCGGATCCCAATGACATCGTTACCCTTCCGTCCTCGCAGTTCAGAGGACTGGCAGCCGTACCGTCCGATCATCTTGAATTTGTATATCAACGACCAGTTGAAGCTCAAAGACGTCAAGGAGATTATGGAACGAGACTATGGCTTTGTTGCATCGTATCTATCCCCGTTTCCTTCTTTGTTTCCCTCCTATTCTTCGTTCCATGCCATGAAGAACATTCTCTCCTGTCAACCTTGAGTTGACAGCAAATGCTAACTGACACAAGTGAAAAGCAATACAAGGACCGTCTGGCGGCCTGGAAGGCAAGAAAAAACATCAAAACCAGCGAGGCACGTATCATGCTTCGCAAGCAGCAAGAACGTTCAGCCCAGGGAAAGCGTTCAGCATTCCGCGTTGGCGGGATGGAGGTTGGCATGCACAAGATTCTGCGTGCAGCCAGGAGATCTCGAAACACTGCTACTTCTGGATCTAGTCCAGAGCCTGGTGAGTTTCGGCATCTTGTTCCCCTTTATGATCGTTGTTAGAGTTGCTATCTTAGTTGAACAGATCTACCAGTTTGCTTGAAGACAGCTGACTCTGTCACAGAGACGCCCTCAGACATCAGTTGCTACACACCCGTTGATCGACCCTCAACTCCAGAAACTAACGCATTCGATGAAAGATTTTCGCAGTCGTCTTCTTATTCCCAGCCACCGGCGTTCCCACAGCATGCGGACTTTTCTCAACCGCCACCTGTTTCGTATTATGGTAAACCTGACTCTTGGCTTGGGAAAGATGTAGAGCCCCTGAAGACTGACCGTCATGCAGATAACATTCTCTGTGGACCAGAACATCCGGATGTCTCAGGTTTTGGCTTACAACCGCCATACGGAGGCTCATGGGAATCTTCCCTGTTAGTCTTCCAGGATAAGCTACACGGTCTTCAAGATAAGTTAACACAAGATATACAAAATGAAAGAAACCAGGAAATGCACGTTATGATGAATCCGGACATGCACCATACTGCAAGCCATGGGAGGTAAATACGACAAAGGCTTCTGCTTCGTGATTAGATGGCTAACTTCGCTACAGTCAAGTAGACAACGGATACCACTGGCACCAAGCTCCCTAGAGAAGCTATCTCTCTCGACTATAGACCTCGACTGTACCGAGGGAAGGCTATATTTCGGCTGAAGAACGCTCGTTCTCATTTGCCTTTCCCTCGGATGCCCGGAAGGGCCCTCTTTCATTTGATTTGTTCATTTTATTATACCAAGATCGGGATTGTGCCCTGCATGGAATGGTCGGACCTGGATATGGACCTAGAGCGGAGTAGATGGTGCAGCATTGGTATTTGACTACTATTGCATTGGCCAAGGGTGTTTCTTTATTTCCTTTGTATTTGAGATCTACTGTGGGGAGTATACGTACCTCTACGGAGGTTGCTATTAGAAACTTTCATTTCTTTTTCTTTTAATTTATTTTCCTTTCCTGGCCCTTTTTGCTTATGCGTTATTATTACCACGAGAAATTGACATATTCAAACAGAGATGCTCTTTACTTACCGAAATGTGAACGGGAAAACTGGCGGATCATCTTTCTTCAGAGATGGTTGATATGTTCGTGAGCTATGTCAATAGCTGCTGTCATCATATAAGTTATATTGACATATACTGTTTGTCTATTCTTTGTGATGTCTCGACAGAAATGGTCCAGCACTGGAATCATTCGCGGGAGAGGATTGAGGTAATGGTGCCCTGCCATCCCAACATTAACATGTCTGCAGTGACGAGCGAAAACCACCTCAAATTCTTCCATCGCCGCGGAAGACTACGGTTGCTTTATCTCTTTGGACCCATCATCAATGACTCCTTTTGGAACAACAGGTCTCGCATTCTTGAGAAGCGGATGATCCGTTCCAGGTATTATGTCAAACGAAAAGATCGAAGCTGCACTGGACAGCGGAGCTATTGTGATGATCCAGTGCCTGGCACAACATCAAAGTGGAAGTGCATTCTTGTTGAAGAATTGTGGAAGGAGGCATGCGTCAGATTTCGGTCAGGTGAAGTGGGATGTAAGTTTATCATGTTCGAATATAAACGTGCTGTTTCTGACAGGTATAGCTATAGGAGCTCGTTTTTCGATCCCAAACTAGCCCACACAACGCTACCTCGACTTCCGTTTATAATAACCTACCTTCATGCTGAACCGAATGGAAATACTTTTTTCACGGAGCAATTGAGAGCAACAAGAACTTTTGGGCAAGCCCAGGACGCTACCTTCGGAAATCGACTCCGGCCAAAAACATTTGGAGGATCGAGGGGCCGCAGCGATACCAATACTACCTTTAAAACGTCAGAAAGAGTCCAGGCTGATGAGGAAGATGCTGCTATCACAACAGTATGCGTAACACTGCGAGAGGCTATACTTGAGAGCAACAAGGAAAACGCGAATGCTGCGGATGAGTGGAGATGAGTCCGGAGATGATGGTGATTCCGCTCATGGAGATGTAAGGAAATACAACAGAAATACGGCTTGTAATCAATAAGACATATTGCTGATTCCAGTGCTTTCAAATTTATCTGCTGTAACTGCTTCTCTCTTTTTCTCTAATTGGACCAGCTGGCGGTGACCATTACATGCGATCTGGTTTATGTCTCGATAGTCATTATGCATTCCGTTCACGCAACCCAGCCTTTCGACTTGAAAAGAAAGCATGGCACTACATAGCCTAGTAAAAGGGGAACTTTGTTAATTTGTGACACTTGGAATCTGCAAGATGCTCAGTATTCAATACTTCCGATCCTATATAAAATCTCTATAGATCATATAATTACGACTCAGATGGATTCTGTCCTTATTACCAAGGTAGATTATGACAGCCCCTAAGTATTCATCCGGTCCTTCGAGACGCACAGTCCTGCTTTAGTTATGTACTTTTGGGCCGTGATCCACCAGGTGGGAAAGCCAACCGTTAGATTTTGACCTGGACCGAACTCCAGGAGAAAGCACCGTATACGGGGCTATTGTTTCTAATTCGAAGAAAATAATACGCTGCCAAGTTGACTGGTAAGTTTGACCTCATTATTTTTGCACGCTTAAGATATGTGCGTCCTCTCAAATCGAGTACAGTCTATCTCTATATGTTTCATAACCAATTCCATTGTCATTTCCTCATGAACTCTTGACTTCCGCTTCCTCTCCATCTGTATGCTGATGAGTCTTCTCATTTCCAGGAATAGATATATCTCCTTCGGGCTCCTGCTTCGGTTCTGTGCTAACTCCCATAGCCTCTTCGTCCGCAGGAGGTTGCTGCTGCTGCTGCTGCTGCTGCCCAGACTGCTCTGGTGGCGCCTTCTGCTTCCGCAACCTGCAGCCGCCTCTCCATCCTATCCAGCCCGTCTCCCACGGCCCTCTGAGCAGAGCGATCACTATTGCTGCACCCATGAACCCGACACTGGCACTCCCGGAGCGGACCCATCCACCTCTCGCATACAAGCTGCTTCCCACTGCTGTTGACTACGAAGAGAAAGAAGGCGGTGTACAAGGCGGTAAGCCCAGTGACCGAAGTTATCTTATCCTGGTGGCGAGCCGACCTTTCCCCAAGTTGACATGACATTGAATCCCCCATATACAATCAATATCCTTTTCAGCTCCCCTATACTCCTTCAGATTTCCCTTATTTTGGAGAACAGGTCGAAGCTTCTTGGTACTTCTGGTTGGCGTTATCGGTACGGTCTGTATGTACGGGGAGCTCGGTCGCCGTGAGAAACCACGCGAGGTAGCTGGTGCAGAGTGATAGCGGATAAGGGTGAGTCAAGCTGTTTTTGGTTATGTTCCGAGAGAGATATTATGCTTCTCAAGCTGTCTGCCTAGAGACTGTCGCTGATAGTCCTTAGTCCAGAGCTAGACGATTCGGAAGTTCGTTCGCTACTTTGCCCCGCTTGGTCGAAGGCGTTTTGTGTTACACAGTACCCGAACGATGGAAGGCAGCACTATGGGAATAGATGAGATGCTCGAACGCTACCCAAAGATCGAAGTTGAGAGATCCATTTTCGACCGAGATTATAGCAAGTATGGTCTTGTTTTTACCGAAAAAGTTAATATGCTAGACTGACCATATATTAGGCACCGTGCCGAAACAGTAGCACGATTATGGGAATCTATGCATTCTGGAATCAATGCCTCTATCTGCAGGCAGACCCTAAACGAGATGGATAATATTAGTCCACTACAAGCACCGTAAGTAACTCTTTCTCTAAAGATAACCTGAAATGTATTAACTTTGGCTTTAGCTCCTATCCAGATGTGCCAAAGAACCTAGACTCTGATGTTGTATGGAGAATCGGAGTCTTACGATACGCGTACCGCAACGGCTCTCCGGCTCCAGTTTTGCCGGGGCTTATGCCAGAGGAAGACATGAGAAACATAAGCGCTGTACTGGACGCATACATACGCGGAGAGCTCAGGGTGGACGCAGATAAAGTAACCGTCTGGTTTGCAGGAAAGATGGTACTTGGCCCTTGCGTTCGTGAAGGTATATGGGACAAGATCAGGTGTGAACAGAAAGCATGGTCCGAGGCATACGGGAATAGTCAACCATGGGTTGAGGACGTATGTCAGACTCATCGTTCTTAATCATGGGCACTAAGATGGTTTACAGGTTGTGGTAGTGAGAGCAAGATACATTCTTGCAAACTTTCGACCTTTTAATGCTTCTCTTCAGCATGTGGTTCGTTCTTTGTTTCCGTTTCTGATTTTCCCTTCGCTCATTGGCCTAGTTCAGTATTGAAGCACACCTTGTGGGATCCGCAACTGTTATTCGGATCGATAATATTCTTGATGATACAGGGTCTGATCTACTGGAACTTTACTATGATGATGCCGTGAACCTCGGTCTGTCCCCACTGTATCCATTTATAGGCCCGGTTGTGCTACTCGATACAGCAAATGGTATGATGTATCGACAGACAATTGAGCTAGAACTGCGTCTTATCTATAACGGGACTGGTTGGCATTATTTCATACGCACCACTGCCTTCATTCAGCCTCAACTCAGCTTAGGACAACATCATTGCTCGGGGATGTTCTTGCGTCAATTCCTGTATACGGGAACAAATCGTCATGGGGATCTTTGTATATCTAATTGCAAAACTGGGATTATTAGACATCCCGCTTTCTAGCTGAATAATATGCCGTAATAACAATATTAAGAACTCGCGCAATAAGCAACCCTAAGAGTAGCCCGGAGACCACAATTGATAACGCAGTTGCTCGCCGTTGTGGAGGCGCGAGATCCCCGACTAGAGGGAGCATGATTTGCTACGTTCGTTAGCTTTCTGGTACTTCACGGGACTCGACATACTATGCTGTAGAGTATGTTTTCCGTGGAATTAATACGTACCGGAGTAACAGTGGTAACACTCGTGATAAAGCTCAATGCGACAAACGCTCCGAAATTATTCGTTAGACACAATCCCAGCCAAACAGTAGACGTGAACCATGCTAGGAGCAGCACGAACGGTCTCCGCTTGACCAGATCGCCCAGCGGACAAAGAAATACGAGTCCTGCGGCATATCCGCCCTGCATGACGGTCGGAATTACGGAGACTCGTTCATAGCTGACATCAAAAGCATCTGCAAGGACGCCCAGAATGGGGTGACTGTAGTAGAGGTTCGCGACCTGGATAGTGTTAGCATAATGCCTACTTTCCAACAAAAAACTATTTAGTAGACAAGTCTATCCATGGCAATTTGGCATACATTTCACTATTGCCATCCCTATCCACAAAAGAAGATCACCGATAATATCCCAAATCTACACATTGCACGCTATGCACACTATGCACGTTGTACATGTTACATGAACTCGACAGATACACCGCAACACCCAACAGAGAACGATCACAAAACGAAGATGAAAGAAAAGCACACTCACCGTAAACGTAGCCGCGAAACCAAAGAGTAAATTGAGCGCAAGACTGAACTCCGGTGGCTTCTTAGGATCCCACCTACATCGCCGCGGCGTCCATGTCACGATGTCGTACAATCGCCGGCCGATACTCCTCCGTTGCTCGGCATTTTCCTGCGGTGTCTGGCTTCCGGATGCGGAAATCCGAGATCGAGTCTCGGAGACGGGGACATCCTCGATCGCCGCGGCAGGAGACTCGGCCGAGGAGCTGGGCGCAGATTCTCCCATGAAGCAAGCGAAGGGAGGAGAGAGAGTGAGGCAAAGGAGAGAAGAGAGGGGGTGAGATTAATTCGTCTTAGCTATAATCATTAAACAGAGTGGAGATAGAAATGGAGATAAGGATCCAAAAGTGAATAAACTAGTAGGTAAATGTTAACATTGCTATCCAAACCAATCCAATTGTCGCAATCCGACGGTAGGATACTAATTTTGACCGAATTGTTTGAGAGTCGAGACTTGGCTTTTCGTCGTCCAGACGGGGATTTAACCGGGCTTAAACATTCCGGCATTTAGCTTTGCCGATGTCTGGGGAGGAGAGATGGATTATTAATAAATCAAATATGCCGATGTGATGTGCTCTCTCTGCGATCAAGTCGTTTCAAACCGGAATCAGTTTTCCTAACTTGATATGCATTAGTTTTGCTGTGCCGTCGTCGGGGAGGACCGTTAGCGGCCTGTGCTTCAAAGCTTGTCAAGGCTTAACTGCTACAAATACTCTTTAGGGAGACTACTTGTATTCAGACGATATTCATTTTTACCCCCTATGGTGGGTAAAACAGCTACGACAGGATTATTCTGTAAGGGTAATGGGGTCCGTGTAATACTTTCCGTTTCATGGTTTATTACTCCGTACAATGGAAGGATTTAAAAAAGCTGGACCAGGAGATGTGCTAAGCGGGCGATATGTGGAATATGTTCCAAGGGAATGATGTTTTCATAGAACTTTTAATGTATATCTCATTCTGTTCATTCTGTTAGAGTAGAGAAAACAAAAGGATTCCACATCCAGACGCATACCCTCACCATAACCTGCCCCTTGAAATCATGCCTGTAGCACCCATTCACAATCTACCAAAAGCCATGTTATGCTAGTAGCTCCACCAAGAGAAGGCAAGCAATGAACGGAGAGCACAAGCACCAAGTACCACCAGGAACTGCCAAATCACTGTCCTAAGCCCATCCCAACTTATCTCCGATTTCTCGTATCCACTCAGGGTGCTCACTAGAATCAGGCTGTCTAGGACACTGCTGGAGAACAACGAAAGCGACGCGTAAACAGAATGTATGTTAGCAGGAATAAGTCGTTCAAACTATTGATTATGCAAGTATAATATATAATAAAACATATGAGCCCGTCAAGAATTCGAAACAACAAACATACCAGACAACTCATGAATATCTTTCATAGCCTCCAGGGACTTGATGTACAACTCCCCTTCATGCTTGAGTGGTATACCTTCAACGAAGATAATAAGTTCTGCAGCATCCTTCGTGATAGTCTTATTCCAAATCCTGTCGGCTGCAACGCGGATATCGTACACCACGGGCTTCAGTCCCGCGGCGCGCACTCTCTCTGTGACTTGAGGCTTCAGCTCAGCCCACCCTGACAAGAGCGGGTTGTCTGCGGGAGGGACTTGGATCCAGACACGGGTGCCTTGATCGGCATGAGGGCTTTTGGGATAAGGCTCGGGGACATCGACGGAGGGGTCTGATGGGTAGGATATCGGAGTAGGGGAGTATTCGATTCCATAGCGGTTAAACACTGGTGGATTCATGTTTGAAGGCATGTTGGTTGCCCGATAGTACTAAAAGAGAAGATAGTTTGAGGGGTTCTCGAGAGAGATTGTATATGAACTGGCATGAGGTAATGACAGGTGTACTGCGTAGCAGCTGGACTCTCAGCTTCGATCGCCAGTCTTCGTGAACAAAAAATATATCTGCTGCTGTGATCACCGTGAGGAGAGAAAGACTATCGAATATGATTATCTTGGAGAACTGGAGAGGAAGAAGAAGGAGAAAGAGAAAGAGCTGAAAAGGATTCTGCTTGTTATTTAAGCACTCCCAGGAGCCTCCGTGACTCCACCTTCGTGATTATAGTCATTCAGGGAATAGTCGATAAGAAGGTGGACACTCATTTCCACGATAACTGCAGCGCAGATGACTCGATATACCGCCTAGGACAAGTGAGTGAGCTGATGCTTGAAGGCCGATCCCCCTTTCGTTGGGATGAGGTCGACGGTACATACCGCATATATATCAGCTGCAGAACGAACTCCTCGACAGAGGCGTCTGCTGCATCCTGCAAGAGTGACCTGATCTCATCGTGAAGATTTTCCCCGACAGCAGCGAAGAGTGATAAAGCCGCCATGTTGTGTCCTGATGATGGTCGGCAATGGTTGGGTCGAGGAACGAAGGCAGACCTCATCAGCGGCCCAGCAGTCGTCTTTATATCGCGTGAAAGTGTTCGCCACAAATAGGACACAAAATAGAGACATCATTATACAGATATATGAGAAATTGTAGAAAGAGAGACAGATAAACTATAGATTCAAATTGCGTTGATCAGTCTGAACATGCAAATGCACAGCGTGTTCCATTTCTATTTATATTCAAATACCGAGAAATGTCTGTATTCAGAATCATCAAACTCAATAGCAAATAAAAATAAGCATATGATACTGAATTGTATATGATATGCACAAATAACAATCAATTAGCAAATAAGCCCTAGATAACAACACAACTGATAGTAAGCGGAAGCGAAAAGTCGCATGACGTTGCTTGCGATATGGTGGCAGCCGAGGAAAAGTCATCTTTGCCAGAACCAGAAGATCCCACTATGAGTATGACAAGATGTGTGTTACGAGGTAAAGAGGTCATTCGTGCTACAATTGCTCCAGACATACAGTTGAAGGTCATTCAACCATATCCTTGTACATACGTCAGGACAAATGTGGTGTCCAGAGATAAATTAGACTTAAGATAGACTAGCTTTTGCTATGAAACCCTGTAAATAACACCCAAGATGAACGATTCAGTCACACGCTAGCCCACCACCTGAAGGAAAGGCCAGTACAGTCGTATACACACTCAGAAAGCAATCCTGAGAATATAAGAAGGAAAGACAAGGGCAAATAAGGAAACGGATATCCGCTCTTTAGACATAAAAATAAAGCGCTGATGATCACAAGAGACTGATAAGACAATAATAGGCAGAATCGAGGGGGCCAAGATCAGAGGTACTCGTCCAAGTTAGAAAGAATAACGAACTCATGAGTAGAAGGTGCTCTTTTGGAAGCTTTCCGGGGAGATGTCGCCCATCTTGCCCTTGATTTCCGGCTTCTTCTCCTCTGGTTGCGACACGGCGGACATGCTCTGGGATCTCGCTCCTGCAGCAGGACCCGCTGTGCTCTGCATGGTACCAGTCCTGCTAGTGGGGGCACTGCCAGTGGTGATCGCCTGCTGGCCAGGTTTTCGCTGGATAGTTTCGAGATACGGGCTGGGGAGGTATCCAACACGGCCGTCCCGAGCTCTACAGCGCCACCACTCCGATGGGTTGCCCATTGGATCAGACTTGCTCAGCACAGCAACAATGTCGCCTTTCTTGACGGCAAGGTCAATGCCGTTGGTGTTCTGTGTCTCCGGTGTGTAGTCGTACAGGACACGGCAGAAATCAAGCTTCGAGGGGTCAAGAGGCGCACCCTGCTGGCCAGCTTCACCAGTGCCCATCAGGAGCTGCTGACGTTTCGCTTCTTCCTCCTGAGATCGAGCAAGAGCGCGGATCAGCTTACCCATCAGGTAAGGCAGACCAAAGACAGCGACGATAAACATGAGGAAAGGCTTCTTCGATGGCTTTGGAGGAGCAGGGGAGCCATCGGGGAGAGATGAGGGAGCCGACCTCCCGTGCAAGAAGGCAGAGAAAGCAGACGGCGTGAGGGCCGTTGCGTCTGCAGGGAGAGGCCGTCCTGTGAGTTTGGCCAGAAGTGTCCTGAACCATCGGATCAATGTGAAGATTCCCAGAGCAGAACCCAGGGTGTTTCTTAGATTCCCAAACTGCTCTGCGACAGACACCATGGCTACAATATCATGTCAGTTTCGTCTCAAGAACTAAGATAAGTGACCCGACATACCGAAGAATGAGCTATGCGTAGCCATGTAGGTGCTCTCCAGCATTTGCGCGAACCCACCAAATGCGCCAACGATGCTTTCGATAATCTGGAAGGTGGCTTGCGTGCTCTGGCTGAACGAGTTCGTCAGGCTGTTGGGGTCGTTAGGATCCCCAGGCATGCCTCCCATTCCACCATACATCCCTCCCATACCCCCCATGCCTCCATACATGCCGCCATATCCTCCGTATCCACCGTACATCGATCCCATTCCACCTAATCGAGAGTATGGCGATGAGTAACCACCATATCCGCCGCCGTATCCGCCGTAGCCTCCATACGGGCTTGTTCCTAACCGCGATGCGCCGTACGGCGAGTATGTGGATGCGGTGCGGTTAACAACCGAATTGAGAGTATCCGGACGCGACGGCAGTTCCGGAGCGCTGGCTGTCGATCCAGACGCAGGTGTCGCCGAAGTGGTCGGAGTAGACATGGTGGTTGAGGCGGTCGCACCGCTGGTTGGTGATGCTGATAAGGCCGAACCTATCCACCAGAGTGCGGGTTAGTAACTATCACCGCAAAGATGTAGCACATGGAACTGATTTCCTTCATGAGAACAGTTTTCCCGATCGTAACTTACCAGCTGTAGCACCTGCTCTCTCCCACGGTTTGGGTGGCGAGACCGACGCCATCGAGTCCAGAGGCGCTTTCAGCAGTCGGTCATGGAGATGACCAGCTGTTGTTTCGAAGGGCAGACTAGGTCAATGCAAGACGAGGAGAGCGATGCAGACACAGTGACAGCCCGAGATGACCCTTCACCTTGACTGAGGCTGGCGACAGAAGGAAAAGAGAGAGATGGAGAAGCCGAGTTGCGCGATGGAGTGGAGAAAGACTGAACGGCCGGGGCGGTCAGATGCGAGAAAAGGCCGGGGGAAACGGGCCAAACGGGACGAGGGCGGGGTTGGGCCGAACACATGAGCCGAGGTTCGATTCAAGTATATTATTACTTCTTGTGGTATTCTCCTGGATTCTCCTGAAATGGTATTAATATCATGATAAGTCTCTCTGACATCACCAGTGTGCAAAGGAGCTTGCTAGCGCAAACACAGTTAACACTCGATCTGTTAACGAGTTAAATTTTAGTTAACTAACTACACTGACAGGACTAAAGCCGTGCAACCATGCTGCGTCAGGACGTAACCACAGTCTCCAGATTGCCTAATCGAACCAAACAGTCGAATTATACTGTACAATGTGGCCAGTTATGATCTGCAAGAATGAGCCCCAATCACTCCAATTCACTCAGTCAACATTAGATCCTGGTTCTCACGATGTTGAAGGCATCCGCCGCACATGGTCTTCTATAGGTCACGTGATATAAACCATCTTAGTTCTGGTGCCTTTTAAGATAAACATCCAACTAACTGTTTGACTCTCCGTGAGACCATATCCCTATCAACATGGCTCAGTGCCCATCGGACGATGTGCTGTTGATGATTGGTGAACAAGTTCAGGATACTCAGACAAAATATAGCCTGATACAGTGTTCACGGCGATTTCATCGACTTTTCCTGCCATTGCTGTATTCATCACTCTCTTTTGAAACCATCTACAATCGGCGCACCTATCACTCCGAGAAGAAATTTGCACTCATTCAGAACCTCTGCTGTCGTCCTAAGCTGGCAAGGCTAGTCCATCACCTGGATATAAGAATAACAGACAACGATGGCGCCCAATGGGACGATCCCCAGCAATGGGATGAGCGGGGCTTTCCCCAGAGGTTTCAGCCTGACATACCACTACTTGAAGAATCTGAAAAATCATCGAAGTCGATATGGAAGACTGAGTCTGATAAGCCCCAGTTCGTGACGTACCTCAAGAGTGGTTCACAGGCGGCTTGGGTTGGTCTTTTGCTGGCACAACTCTCCCATCTACAGACGCTCCACGTGCTTATACATCACTGCATCCCCGATTTTCCTTCTCGAATCTTAATGGCAGTCATCACGCAAAATAATCTACCAGACAAAACGCCTCCATTTCCTCACCTACATACCGTGAATATTAAGGGTCATTTTGACACGCGTTATTGCGCGTTCCTGTTTAAGCTCCCTTCTCTCCGTAAGGTCATTCTTGATGGTGAAATTTCTTGGCTTCCCTTAAGGACCTAAGGAATCTAGGAATCAAATCAGAAGCACTAAAGGGCACACTTCCGATCATTGAAGTCGCAATGCGAGGTGAGAATGAACTGGTCATGGACGACTGGATTAGCGAAAAACTGGAGACATTCAAACTTTCGTATTGCTTCAGACACGAAGAGATTCCTCCGGATCCTTTGTCCGAAAACGATCCCACTACTGATGGTCGTTATCCCTGGGACCCGTTCCTAGCAAAGGAATTGCACGAGTCTCTTCTCCCGTATCGAAACACGTTGAAAACCCTGTGGGTATCAGGTCCAGCCGAGTTCAGAGGCAATGACTACGACGGACCCCCTTTAGGCTTAGAAGTGGCGGTGTTCGGGTCATTCAGAGAGTTCTCTGCTCTTCGGGAGCTCCGTATTGATTATCAGAATTTAACGAATCAGCCGTCGCCGGTCGCCGGATATCCAGTGTTATCAGACTATGATTTCCGTGATATCTTCCCGTCTTCGCTAGAGATTCTGGACATTAATTTCATACACTGGCCTAGCTGGAGCCACCTGGTATCTAAGTTAAAAAATCTGATTGAAGAAAGGAACACATATGTTCCTCTCTTGAAAACACTTAAAGTCGGCGATGCTCGAGATGCTCGACAAACAGGGGAAGCTTGGTTATGGCGGGAACAGGATCATCAAGCAGTGAAATTTTTGCGAGACACTTGCGTTGGGACCGGCATCAAGCTAATTGACCATAAAGACAAATGTGCGGATATATCTTGGTTAGAAAACTGTCGGATTCTAGCCCTAGGATAGAGGCGAGCTGTATGTAGCTATCCGAGACATCGGGTAGTCAGCTTCACCTGCCTAGAGCCGAACCACGGATTCAACTCCGTGAACGGGTAGTAGCTGTATACAAACAGCTACAGGAGTAGCTAGAACCTTCCGTCCACTACCCAGGGTTATTTTATAATAGTTAGATAGATTCTAGAGTCAGAAAAATCTAAGCAACCAAGAGGATTTCTATCCCATACCTATGTTCACATTACTGCTTCTCTGCCACCGAATTCGACAAAAACTCATTTGTGAGTGGCTAAGATGAAATAAAAAGCAAGTTTTCACACATATCCCTCAAAAGTAGGGGTTAAATCTAGGTCGTTATTGAATACTGAATCTCAGAAGAGATAGAAGACGGGACCTGAATGCTTACGGCTTCATTACAGGAGAATAGAAATCATGCTCCCTGACTGTCACTTCGTATTTTGAAGAATACCACAGAGAAGAGTCTAGAAATCAAATGAGGTGACTATCTCCGCCAAAACTATTACTATACATGTAATGCTATCCGTGACTCCAAATAGGTGGGAATGCCTTGTAGATGACCGTGTGCGATATAAATATCACTCATGGGGATGGAAAAAAGAGCTCAAACGCCGGTGCCCATATAAATATAGAATGCGATGAAGTGAAAATGCAGGCGATATCTTAGTGCGGACTCGATCATAGCTCGCGGTCACCGGAGGGTTGGTTAGGGAATTGGATTTTCCAGGCACGAGGTGTTACTGGTAGACCCAGCCAGTAACTCCATAGACGGTCAGCCTCTAGAATTAATATCTCCCAACTGGATAATCGTTAGTACTGGGTTGCTCTGTATGACCATGGATGGAGAGTCTGCTTACATGGTGCGAGGTATCTCAATCCACGACTGTAGGACCCAAGTGAACGTCCGCCAGAAGACGTTTACTTCTGCCTTGATGACTCCTAGCAGCGTATCTGCCATGTCATCCTCGGTTCTTTCCCACGGTCGGTAGTCGCCTGAATAGTTCCAATCATCATCATCATCATCATCAGTGTAGAAACTTGATCCTCCGTCTTTATAGAAGCGTCTCCCTTCGTCGGCCTTCTTCGCCCCTGGTGCCTGAAGGGGTTCTGACACTGGGGGATGAATGCTAAGCATGTCCTCTCTGTTAGATTCGATCGCCTGCCGGAAACTGCGTACGGCGGCCAGACTGTGAGAGATGCGGCCAAAGGTGTTGATGAGAGCAACAAGCTCGGTGCGCCGAAGGGGCGGGTTGTCGATGGTGTTGTTCTCATCGTAATCAAACAGGACCTTCAGGGCGGTTCCGTATCCGTTGACTTGAAGCTTTCCCCAGAGCCGGCATTTGTCGCATCCGATGCAGTCCATCAATCTGCTGACGTTTCTGAATCGATGGCGGAAATCATCTTTCAGGCCAGCAGCACTGGGGTCTTGGAACATGGCGGTCTCATCAAAGACCTGTGGTCGTGACGTGAGCTCTCTAGTAAGATCCAGGACCTTTTGTTTTGTCTCGCGGTCCTGTGCTGGATCGCTCGTACAGAAGGTATATCCTTCCAAATGCTTTCGCAACTTCGCGACAGCACGAGAAACCAGAGCGTAATTGAAATAAAGGTTCGATATCCGCTCCGGATGGTTGTGCAGTCTCTCCTTGAAGCATTGCACGTTGGGGGCCCATTGACCAGTGGTCTGATTCAGATAATCCCAGCAAAGGTGAGTCGAGATAGAGGCATGCATTCCGCTGATAACACGATGGAAGACACGTTTTTCTAAACACTCATTGTCCAGGGGCAGACTATCGCTGCGCTTCATTTCCAGCTGGAGCACATTTCGGAAGTCATTGGCGGCCTGGAGGCCTCCCTCAGGCAGACCGCTAAACGGCTGATTGAACGGAGTTTGGGCTTCTGGTGTCGGCTTCACAAAGCAATTCTCGCGATAGATCGCATCCCACACCTGGTGAGCCCCCGGGCCCGCATATCCCGTGAACCGCTCTGGGTTATCCACCAGACTCACATAGTCGCCTTTTCCAGTTGCGCCCTCGTCCTCTGGAATACAGTAGTCTCTCTCATCGCACTCGTCATCATATTCGACAACACAACTCTCTCCC
Organism: Paecilomyces formosus; assembly: GCA_029606185.1. NCBI lineage: Eukaryota > Fungi > Ascomycota > Eurotiomycetes > Eurotiales > Thermoascaceae > Paecilomyces > Paecilomyces formosus. The sequence continues at coordinate 1,245,013 of JAPVCB010000038.1, forward strand.
ACGTCCTCACCCAGCTCTCCCTGGAGCGGCCTGTCTTTGGGTCGTTCCTCCTGTTGTTTTCGACCGGGATGTCTGACCTTGGGACCTTCCAGTTTACTGAGTTCCTCTGCTCTCCATATTGGGGGTATATCTTCCTCTGACTCGATGGTGTGGACGGAGCACGCGATGTTGCCGCACATACTGCTTTCATCTGACCAGAACGGGCATACTTTATTGAAGAGATTCAGGCGGTAGTATGAGAAGAAATCTGTATCCTGGGTTATCGAACTGAGGACGGGGTATATCTGGTCATTGAGCGTGTCGATTTTCGCGTAGGAGGCGCAGGTGTCCGAGACGGTAGCCTTGGGATCAATCTGAGAAAACCCCGTTAGTAGACGTATGATGAAACCAGAAGCATCTCACTTACAGCACATGTATCAGCAGATCCATACCGGCTGGCTGCTCGTGCCGGTCCTAGCAGCGCAAAGACTGCTAGGTAGAAGATATTCGCCGCGGAGCGCATCTTGGGCAAGCTTCCCTCCGAGGGGAGATATTGATGCGATCAGGAATAGGGGCAGCTAATCGAGGGCGCTCGATCTCTATAAATCAGTCTTCAACGGCTCTCACAACCATCAATGTGGCCGGCGAAATAGTTTATAAGCAGCGCGCGAAAATGAGGCGCATTATCTAAGCTTAAAAGTTCAGGGCGGACGAATCCAGGCACCGGGAAAGGGGGACGACAATCTAAAAGCGAAATGAAGGGACTGCGATAAAGTAGCACCGCAGGACCCTGGAGGAATTTAAAAAGAACAACAAGAAGTGTATGTGGCCTGATAAAGTGTATGTATTGCAAACTAAAAGATGACATCTGGCCTTGGTGGCGGATCGAGCTGCATCGCTATCGAACGATCCGGCCCGGCTGTGGCGGTGCGTTGCCGCCAAGACTCAAGCCTGAGGAATTCTCTAGGAACATTCTCCCGCGTTTCTTGTTCTTAATAACCGTTTATTGTATAATTAGGTATACATTCATATCTATCATTTTGTGTAGTCGTAGTTGGGAAGAATACTTAGCCTAGTCACGTCTGAAAGTATTGAGGTGATGTATACATCTAATTGCTGAAATGTATCATGGCTATGTTTATACACAACCATATATTCATACGCTGAGCATATCGTAGTAGATAGCTCCGTGATAACTGCATACGCTACTCTACCGTAAGATATCTGCTTTACAACCTCTCACCACCCTCTAAATCGTGCCCTTCCTGCATCTCCGACACCCTCTCCTTAGTACTCCCCACCAAATCTCTAGCCGCCTCCTCCTTCATCGGCTCATCAACCACGCCCCCTAACCCCAAACACCTCGCCGCAAAATGGAAAATTAACCTCTCAACCTCGACCGCATTCCTCGTCAACCCATGATCATCTCCCTCGAACAACTTCAAATCCCGCTGTCCCTTCTCGCCATACTGTCGATACAGCGACTGTGAACACGACGGCGACAAACACGTATCCCCCGTTCCATGGAGAAGCAGAACCGGTCGAGGACTCAATTTCCTCACACCGTCCGTTCCCGCAGTTTGAGACGCTACGGTAGCGACTCCACGGACGCGTTGTGGCTCTCGCGCAGCTACGGTGAAGCATGGACTGCCGCCGAAGGACCAGCCGACGATGACGAAGTTCCTGGACGAGTAGTGCGTTGCGAGGTAGTCGAAGGAGGCGATCACGTCGGCAGTGCAGTACTTCTCGCGCGCGGGTTGGCGGTAGTCGAGTCTGATGCAGGGGACGTTCAGGAGGAGGGAAAGCTTATCTGCGAGAGACGGGTATATACCTGCGTGCACTTAGCGCGGATCTATTGTAGACTATCTACCACATGCAGAGGTAAGAGATGGAGGGTGTATGTACCAGCAGGCCCGCTAACGCCGCCTCCAGCACCGCTGATGAGAACTACAGCGGACTCATTTGCCTGTTGTCGGTTATAGTTCCGGGGCTCGTGCAAGATCGCAGGGGCGTCGTGGTCCAAGGGATCTTTGACTCTGATGCCAATAGGTCTTGCGACTGAAGGTTTGATAGCGGCCGTCTGGGCCTTTGCGGGATGTAACGGTCCCAAGCTTGCGGTTGTATGAGAAAGCGTGCTTGTCATTTTGAACGTGCGAGTTAGTATTTTGGTGGTGGAGACAGGCAAGATACGACTACTTTGCAAGAATGGCACGAATTCTCCTAGTTTGAGTATGCGTATGATAGTATATCGTTTCCACAGAGAAATAAACTATCCAGCCCGTTTGTAGTAATATCAAGTTTGGCCTTTGTGATCTCAGACTGACGGATATGACGCAATATGGCAAGACATTGTAGAAAAAAAGACGGGATGAAAATCAAGATTTATAAGAAGTCAGAAATAAACAAAAGTACTGCGTTTTATATAGCTACCCTATGTATGTGTATTGAAGTATGTATGTTGGAGGTGCAGTGGTTCCTTTCCTGCATAGATCTGGGGATAATCTTAGGCCAGGTTGGAGCATGTCCCAAGCATAGCTGTATATTCTTAACCAAACTGAAGAACATTAATACCCTTCACATCCCAATACTAATATAGATGCAAAAGAGTCGTATTCATTGCTGTATAGACTAGAGTAGAGTGGATAAACACGCCTAAACGATCTAACCCGTTTCAGCACCCACAACTCGCAAAGAAGAATGCGGGGAAATAGAGACCAAGCCTGAGGCTTTGCGCCATGGCATCCAGACTTCGAGAACTTCGTCCTCGGGATCCGACAGCTCGGTTAATTGTTACTCTAGTCATGCTCCATTTATCACACTTTCTTTTCCTCCGAGCACGGCCGTTTTGGGAAGACATCCTCCTCTTTCCGCTTTGGGACTCCCGAGGAGGTCACATGAGCATCGACAGTACGAAGTCAATTTCTCGCTTTGAAGTCGACGCTTCCTTTCATACCAATATGATCCTATCTGGATAGAATAGATCTACGCAGTGGGTTTAATTAATTAGTTAATCGCATGCAACAGCTTAAATTCGACTACAATGCATCATTCGAACTAGTTAGTTACTGAGTATCACTTAACTGTGTAAAGGATCAAGCATCGTCACGAAAAAAAAAAAAAAAAAAAAAAAAAAAAAAAAAAAAAAAAAAACCCCAAAA